>JACEVL010000833.1:530000-560000 GCA_020284085.1 Aporrectodea caliginosa | reverse complement strand
GAGGTGTCAAGGGAGTGAGTTGGCAACCCGCCATCTTGTACTGAAGCTAAGAAAATGAAGTTGCTAACACGTCATACACACTGCTCTGTCTGTGAGATGAAGGGTCTGATCTTCTTCTTATGTAACTGTAGACCGGAATTTTTTGTTCTGATTGATTTAGAAACAGATGTTTACCAGCACATAGTCGAAAGATTCCAATCTTTCGACTTTCAGTCCCAATAAAACTGGCTTAATATGACTACACAGTGCAGTGAAGTCAAGGTTCCTCTTCCTTAGCCACTCACCAAGTTCCATCCGTGTTCCTTTACTCTGGGCCTTGGTGTTTTTAAATTATAATTGCAGTTTGTGTTGGTTCTGTGAGGGGCTGTCAGTTGAAGGGTTATGGGTAAAATATCCAGTGTATAATAACTATAATTGTTCAAAACTTCAGTCTTCCAGTGCCCTCTATAATTGGATAGAAGATGGAAAAGATGAAAACTTAAAACGACCAGTATATGCCAAGACCGAGAAATGAAGTCTTAATAAACTGCAATATATATATATATATATATTAGGGTGTCCCACGATAGCATAGGAAAAATAAAATTGTTGAAACTTTTGATGCACTCCCTCCTAAAAGTTTCTTTATGATCCCGTAATATTACCTGCCAAGTTTTATGACATTTCGAAAATATTTAGGGGTCCCGCAAGGCTCATAGAGTTAGTGCAGTTTGTCGTAAATTACGCATGGCATCATTGACTTTTAAATATTTAGGTGACAACATTTTGATCCCATAATAACATGTTTAGTATCACTATAAAGCTCTTAAACAGCAGAATCTACAGATTTAACCTTCTTGTATATTATATGCATAAAGTTTCAATTATGAAGAAGACATAAAGCACACTACCAGAAGATATCAAATTTTTTGGCTTGCAAATCAAGGAAGACTTTCGAGCCTTTAAATCTGTCGGGCACTGGGAAGGCAAGCTGCTCCCTGACATAACTGGAGTAAACACGGACAAAGTGAACCGATGGCCAGTCCTGATTTCTTCTCTAGTTAATAGAAATACTAAACTTCTGGGTGTGCCACAGTTGGCTTCTTTGTCAAGACAGGCAGCAGCAGCAGCAGTTCTAGACCATATGAAGTCGTGGCAGTGCGATACATTTATTATCGGCATGTGTTTTGACACAAGGGCCTCAAATACCGGCAGAGTTAATGGAGCCTGCACCCTTCTAGAGGCAGCCACCGGTCGTAATCTGCTGCAGATGGCTTGTCAACATCACATGTTTGAAGTCCTGTTGTCTTATATATATTCGTAGTGTGCCTTGGTAAAGTTTGTCCATCAACTGGGGAGGCATTCTTCTCTTCAAGCGATTTAAAGATAAATGGTCCGACCTGGCTCACCTTCAACCAAAGCTTCATTAATGTCTGTCTGTGTCTGACAAACTGAAGGAGTTCATTACTGAACAGCTTCAACTTGACAATCCTCAAGATGATTAGAGAGAATTCTCCAACTCGCGGCATCCGTGTTTGGATTGAGCAGTTCGACAGCGGTTCGCAAGCCTGGTGCCCCTCTAGAGCGCGTTGGATGGCGAATGCATTATATAGGCCTATACTCAATGAAGATTTAGTTGCGTTTTGATGGAACCCAATCGGTTATCCAATTGACGGCCCGTGAATTACAGGGCATCCACGATTTAACATTATGTTTTAGTCAACATCTGCATCCAATCGTGGTTTTCGTGTCGAGTCACTGCTGATTCACCCATCAATGACATTCAACTAATAAAAGGCTGCAATATTACGATGCTGCTGCTCTGAAGACCTGAAGACTGAAGATGATGCTGTGTCATTCTTGGTACCTAAGCCAAGAGCTGGAAACCCTCTCTGTTCTCACACCATCTCTCTTCTGAAGATAAAGCACAGCTTATGTTGACAATGAAAGGTGATCGAGGATTGCACTTTGTTCAATCTCTTTCCCGTACGAAAAGGGAATTATATATTTCTTGAAGCTTCTTCCGAACTACCGCCAACTCATCGTGGCTTGTACCCTCGATATTCCATGTGAAGAGTGACCCAAAAGCCAATTGTATAAGATCGCATATCAGCTTGTTAATAACTTTGCTTGTGTAAATGACAATGCTGAGCTTGGAGTTGCTCTTATACAGAATTTCAATTCAACAAGAACGAAGAACAGAAACAGTTTCTTCTGCAAGTTGTTGAAAACACAGGCATGACTTTTCTAAGTGCAATCGTGACAATCTTGTAGACATGTAGATTATTGTAAAATGTAGAACTGAACAATATGCAGCTGAAGGTATAAACAGTGATTAAGAATAAGCAGATGCAGGTATGGGGTAGCTGAAACCATGGCTGGTTGCATAATCAAGAATTTGTAATAATGATTCCTCCTAACGATTAATGGCAATAACTGATATTGAGAAAGTTCAAACATCTTGAGTTGCTGTACAATTGTTTTCATTATTTATTCATAAAACCATACCTATGTACGCAATAAAGTCAGATACTTGTAGTTTCCACTATTTAGGAGCTTTCCATTGGTATTAAACATGTTATCATGGGATCCAAGGTCGTTGTCTAAAAGCATTAATAAATTGGGCACGTCCGACGCAAATTATGCCAACACGGTGAAATGTGAGTGTCTTGCGGGACCCCTAAATATTTTTAAAATTTTATAAAATTTTCCAGGTGTCATTATGGGACCATAAAGAAACGTTTTAGAGGGAGTGCATAAAATATTTCGACAAAAAATATTTCTGGGACACGCTAATATATATATATATATATATATATATATATATATATATATATATATTTAAGCGCATTAGCTACTTATTTCTTGCTATGAAACCTATATGCTAACTACTGTTTGTTCTTAACTTATATATATGAGTGTATATGCTTGCTTGTATACATGCATTATATATTATAGTTGAAAATGGATATGAGCAAAATATTTGCCCACACTTCATTATGGTGCATTGTGCGTGCATGTGTGTATGTGTGGTATATTAGCTACTTATTTCTTGCTATGAAACCTATATGCTAACTACTCTTTGTTCTTAACTTATATATATGAGTGTATATGCTTGCTTGTATACATGCATTATATATTATAGTTGAAAATGGATATGAGCAAAATATTTGCCCACACTTCATGTTGGTGCATTGTGCGTGCATGTGTGTATGAAGTATATCCAAACTTCAGTCTTTTTCCAACACATCCACATGTTTTTACATATGAGTGTGCATAAATCTATAATTATGGTGTGCTTAAGGTGTAGTTAATTTTTTTTTATAGGACAGTGTTCTGTTTGCTTTTGTAGAAAGCCCTGTTCCGATCTTAATATCAATACAAATGACTAAAGGCCTTCCGGTTGTTTTAGGCTTGAGTGCCAATCCTTTCAGTTTGGAGTGGGGGGTCCAGCTTTTTCTGGATCTTGTGTCTCTTCTGTTTTTAGCCGTGACAAAGAACCAACAAATCATAAATTTCGGTTTTAAATTGGTAGTTAGTCAGTGTCCTAAATTACTGGGCTCAGATGGTTCTCATTTCAATACAATTCGCATGGTAAATGTTTGTTGTGGGCGTTTTTAACTTTCATAGGATTGAGAAGTTATTATTGCTTTGAAAAGTAAAATTAAATCTGGGTGATCCTGGCTCATTTTAGCTTATATGTTGCTTTCAGTTTAACTCATTTTGAATGGGATTTCAAAGTAAAGTCAATATTGTGAGAAAAATTAAAGGAGTTGTTTACAAAATGTTGCTTTGAGAGTTTGAGATGTTGGTCTACTCTGTATGTATGCTTGTATGTTTGCTTGTGTATGGTTGTAAGCATGTTTGTGTATTTATTTTTTTGAGATTGTGTGTGAGAGAGAGAGAGAGAGAGAGAGAGAGAGAGAGAGAGAGAGAGAGAGAGAGAGAGAGAGAGAGAGAGAGAGAGAGAGAGAGAGAGAGAGAGAGAGAGAGAGAGAGAGAGAGAGAGAGAGAGAGAGAGAGAGATTGAGAGAGAGCAGAGTTTCAAGAGACAGACAGAGACAAAGAGAGAGAGAGAGAGAGAGAGAGAGAGAGAGAGAGAGAGAGAGAGAGAGAGAGAGAACATTGGATAACACACTGGCATAGAGAATGAGAGGTACCGAGATCGAGATCCGTAGGCGGACATGCTTTGTAGGCTGCTATTAGCGCCATGTATTGCAGGTTGTCTGTTCTGTTAGTAGTTAAGATTTATGTCTTCTGTCATTTGTGTTCTTGTGAATTGTTTCAATTGCATAATTGTACCTACACTGTAACCGGTTGCGATTTGTCAACCGGATTGTTTCAATAAAGAATATTATTATTATTATTATTATAAGAATTCATTAAACACCGGAAACTGATAGTAGCTTTGTATTTATATAATCTACATAACTTAAACGCCGTCTGTTAGCTGAACAAATGGTGAGAACATTTGAAAATATTTAAACACCTCTTTAAAGTGTAATATTCGCCTACAAGTGAAAGCAGATGAGCTGGCCTGTTTATATTATACTCATAGTATCGGTGATCTGTATTAATAGTTACTGGATAACCAATGGGCTCTGAAAGTTCGGATTATCGCTCAGTTAGGACAATTCTAGGAATCCTAGCCCTGGCAAATCAGAGTGGACAACAGTAAGTAAGTAGATGGCCGAAGCTGCTGTTTTTTGAAAACTTTAATTATCTAAAATAATTTAACAAATGACCAACAAGACCAACAAGAATGGAGATAATTTATTTTTACACCTCCCATTGCAGACACAATGCATGGTGGTGGTGGTGGTGGTGATGATTGTGGTGGTGATGATGATGATGATTATGATGATCCACCACTGCCCATAGTCTGTAAACCATAAAATGTCCTTTCATACTGGAAACTACTATGGTGATGATGCATAATAATAATAATAATAATTACGACAATTTCTATGGCGCCGTAACACGGCCATGCCGTTACAAGGGCGCCTTACAAGACAACTAACAACAGTCGGGATAAGCCCTGGCGAACAAATGTGATTTTAGCATGGATTTAAAAGAGTCCAATGAGTCGGTCAATCGGATAGCAGGAGGTGGAGGAGGATGAGTGAGGAGGATGTTGATGATGATGATGTTGTTGATGTCAGATGATGATGATGATAATGACGACGACGATGATGATGATGATGATGATGATGAGTGAGCAATGAATGAGCATAACTTAAACTTTTCATGTTTACTGGGTCTGCGTCTTATAGTGCTTTATCTGGTTCTGAATGAGCTCTCCTTTGCTGATTTAGAGCCTGCCCCTTACAGCAGGTTCATAATTACCCACCAGATGTGGGTGTGTGATTAGGGGGATGTTTGTATGGCTGGTATTGTTAAGGAATATTTATTAACCCTTGGGCCAGGACGAGACTGATCAGTGCAGAGACGACGTGTGGGAGTTACAGCCATGTTCTTGCTATTGTGCAAGCAATAGCTTCACTAATGTGCAAGCAATAGCTTCACCAATGTGCAAGTAATAGCTTCACCAATGTGCAAGTAATAGCTTCACCAATGTGCAAGTAATAGCTTCACCAATGTGCAAGCAATAGCTTCACTAATGTGCAAGTTATAGCTTCACTAATGTGCAAGTAATAGCTTCACCAATGTGCAAGTAATAGCTTCACCAATGTGCAAGTAATAGCTTCACTAATGTGCAAGCAATAGCTTCACCGATGTGCAAGCAATAGCATCACCAATGTGCAAGTAATAGCTTCACCAATGTGCAAGTAATAGCTTAACTAATGCACAAGCAATAGCTTCACCATTGTGCAAGTAATAGCTTCACTAATGTACAAGCAATAGCATCACCAATGTGCAAGTAATAGCTTCACTATTGTGCAAGCAATAGCTTCACTAATGTGCAAGTAATAGCTTCACTAATGTGCAAGTAATAGCTTTACCAATGTGCATGCAATAGCTTCACTAGCGCAAGCAATAGTTTCGCTAACGTGCTAGCAATAGCTTCAATAACGTATAATATATATAAGTGGTATCTTCTCAAATGTTCAAGAATATATTCACTAATGCACCAGCAATAGCTTCACTAATTTGCAAGCAATGGTTTCACTAATGCTCAAGCAATAGTTTTGCTAACGTGCAAGCAATGTGAAGCCATTGATATACTGGCATCGTGATCAACCAGACCCCCCCCCCTACACTGTGCTGACAGTAAACAGTTTTCATAACTCGGTTAATGGAATTAAAATCAGAACTCGGTCAGAAATACATCGTATTATCGTGCAGTAAAATAGTTATCATGCGGGCATGCGTGCCTGCAAGTTTATTTGTGGGGCTTTTTTCTGCTTCTGGTCGAATTAATCCTGAGAGAAATGATGTGTAGATATGTAGCTGTTGGATTATTTAGGTCTCTGGATCTGGATTAATGCGGTCAATATTCGACCGGTTTTGTTTTCAAGGGCTTTAATTTTATTATGATTTCAGAGGCCGGCTCTAACCGTATAAATTATCCAATTTTAAAACACACACACCTGCACACACACACACACACACACACACACACACACACACACACACACACACACACACACACACGCCCACACACACCAATTTTCATGCTGTTGTGTGTGTGAGTGTGTGTAGGTGTGTTTGTGTGTATGTGTTTGTGTGCATGTATGTCTGTGTGTGTGTTTGTGTGCGTGTGGTTGTGTACACCTAGAGCTGTGCATGTAGATGTAAGCTGGAAGAGAGACCCTGACCTGGCGCATTGGATTACAGACCTTGTGTATGCTGGAGCAGTGAAAGTTTTTGTAAATTGATTCTAGGTATAATTGGTCGTTGATCAGGTGCCTCTTTCACCAACTGTATCGTCTTTCTTCATCTACCTCTTTTAGGAACTGCACCTGTGAGAGTCAGCCCACTGAAGTGCAAATTGATCATTCATACATACATACATACATACAATGTCATACATACATACATATACATACAAGCATGCATAAATGCAAACATATGTACTCACTTACATACATACAAACATACATGCTTGCATAGATATATACATACATACACATGATATATGCATACATACATCTATGAATATAGGCCTACACACATGTGTACATGCTTGCTTATATACATGCATATGTATGCACATACATACACCCACTTATACATGCATTTCGAACATTCATACTTCCAACACATACACACTTAGGATACACCATGTTACTGATAATAATTATAATTATTTGTTAATATTAACATTATAATATATTTCATATTAGCAAATGTATAACAGTGAACTGTGATACTGTTACTAAAAACGTACAGGAGAAATGTTATTAATCTGTTAATTCTGTTAATTAATAATGGCAATGACTTGAAGATATTCATCTAAAGGTATTCTTATGTTTTCGTTTTTTTTCTCTTTGCAGAGCTTCAGGGAGTCGGTGCATTGTACGCTACAAAGCCAGTTTTCTCCTTCAGTGGCGGCGTTTGGCTTACTGTCTCGGAAAGCAGGATTTAGTCCTGTCATATCCGTCGAATCGCTTTCATGAACTCCACACAGATGGATGAACAGTGGATGATTACTTGTGTCGAGCTGACTGCCTGACGAAGGAGTGGCTGGATTTTCGTCCGTAGCTGGATAACTCCAGAGACAAGGACCTGGTAGAACTCTGGTTGGAAGCCATGCCATCTGTTGAGACTTTGTGTTGAGATGACTCTCGCATTCGCAGTTGCGATGTGAGGAAATTCGTGAACCAGTTGGTTGCAATCAAACAAGTCAGTTTTTGACCTGCTGTCAGAAAACCAGGTCAGGCTAATGGAGATCACGAGACCTTTGAGAATGTTCCAGAGGAGAAGGCAAACTGTTTGTGGAGTTTTTCGATCTCGGCTTTTTTTACGTCGGCTGGTTTTATGAAGACCATTCGATCGCGGCTGCTGCTGCTGCTGCAAGGCCGCAAAACGGTTTGAGATGTCATCGACGAATGTAGAGATGATGTAGATGTTATTTTGATTATTTTCCGCTTTGGCCATTTATACAATGGCCTTTGTCTGGTGATAAACTGTCGCCAGATGGACTTCGTCGTCGTCTGGACTTCATTGCCGCTGCTGCGACCTCATCTGGATCAATGCCTAACTGCTCTTCTCAGTGTTCAATAGGTTCAGACAGTGCAACACTGATTTCATTGCTAACGGAAAATATATACACAAAAATACATGCACATTTGTATATATATATATATATATATATATATATATATATATCGATGAATGAATATATATATATGCGTTATGACAGCTAGTAGATCAATAAACGATAATACAATACAACAATTCTATGGAATATATTGAGTATGTTTAGTGCATATATGTACATGTATGTTATTGAATAATATATATATACATATGTATATATATATAGAATATATATATATATATATATATATATATATATATATATATATATATACTATGTTATATATTATATTATGTATATATGTGCATATATTGAGTATATTTAGTATATATATAGTATATGTGTTCTTGAATATATATATATATATCAGTGCACATATGTGTATGTCTTTGTGTATGTGTTCTTGAATATGCTGAAAATATATGACATGCAATATATAATGTGCATATATATATATATATATGTATTTGTGTACACTTTAATATAGAAATTATAGAAGACCTTGGAAGGAGTATTATGGCTGGAGCATAAATCCTGGGCTTTGAACCAGTTTTAGTACCTTAACAGAAATTCATCATAAACTGAAAGGCTTGGAGGATTACTCCCCATGCCCTTTCTATGCATGCCTCACACTCTCCAATGTCCTAAGCCTAGCACTGGAACTGAGCTGTGTATGGTATGTATGGCTGCAGTATGCCTGTTCTGTCCAGGGTTGAGTGGAAATCAGAGAATGCCAGTGGTTCAAAAACCCTTCAAGTCGTGACATATTTTAGATTTTTGCATTTTTCTGCTCTGAAAGCAAATCCTCAAAGGTTGAATTTGAGAAGATGACTTCTAGGAACAGGAAGAGAGAAGATACCATATTGTCAGAGGACTTGATGAGAGTAAAGGTCACGGGGACAAGATGAGAGAAGAGGCCACACACCTAAACGAACTACCATGCTACAGGCCTAACTATAGCGCCTTGCTTTACTTTGACCTCTCAAAATGAACTTGTGCTTCAGAATGCTTCACGTGTATTTTTTAATGTGATATCTATGTTTATCTGTGCACATGTGTACTTGTATGTGTACACAGGAAGCTCCTTACAAAAGTCTCACATATTATGGTTAGGGCCAGAAATTCATAGAGTTCCGGAAGCTGTGATTTTCGGTAATTGCCTCGAATGCCGTGAATTTAACAAATTCTGTGATTCGGGTAAATTTTGTGAAATTAATGCAACGTGACGTTCGGAACTGACATGTTTCACCCCAGCGTCAGAGTTTTATAGACGAGAACTTGACACTACATGTAATGATGGCCTACAATTGCAGAAACTAACTATGTGCTGAATGTTGACTCTAACACTTAGTGTGACATTACACAGCGACAGCACTTCATTGTGGTCTATGTTATTGATATGATTGCTATCTAAGTAAATACAATCGTGATTTGATGCAGGTCATTTGCACTGACTTTTTGACATTATACATAGCGACATCGTCGTTTCTTTGTAATTTGCGTTATTGTTTGGTCGGATTTTAGTACATGTAAGTGAAAGCATGATTTTCATATTGTGAATTTCGTCCATTTTTACAAAATCCTTCTGTGACTTTTGAACTGTTTTGCTGTCAATTTCTACTGGCCCTAATTATGGTTTGATGTCCAATATGAGACGGTCAGCAACGTGGTTTTAAAGTTTAGGTCCACTCTAGAACTAGTCTTCATTATTGTAGAACTTTATTATATTGTGGACTTGATGTAGATCCCAAAGATAGCATTTCATATAAGCACAAGTTACTATATAGAATTGTAATTGTAATTGTAAACTTCTATAGCACCTGTTTCTAATGCACCAGATATCGACCAACTGCACATCAAAACCAAGTCGCAGTCAAAGCAATACTCAGAAACTCAGTCTGGTGAAATGGAGAATCAGCCTACCTGTATTATATATATATATATATATATACTGAATAAATATATATTTATATATATATGATACAGGTATAAATATATACTGATTTACTGATGTTGCACATGTAATATATGCAATTTAATAATATATAAATATCCATAAACACATATGTCGTATAGGTGAAGCTTATAACTAACAGGTGCATATATATATATATATATAGGCCTATATATATTATGTATTCACCTGTAAGTTATGTGCATCATCTATAAGATATATGCATTGTTGGATAAAGGTAGAGATATTTATATGTTATTCTGTTGCATTTGTTACGAGCGTAACGACGTCATTAAATGTCAATTCGAAGTGCAAAGCAATTGTATGTGAAGGACTTGCTGCCATTGTATGTGAAGGACTTGCTGCTGAAAGTCTCTAGGCCTACAAAGCAGTTGTCTCAGAGGAGGATCGAAACCGTGTCATCCATGTTACAGGCAAGCACTCAAACCAATCAGCTACCCTGCCAATATTTAACGGTACACCTAGTTACATCAACACCTTTGTAGATGTGTTGAATCTGTGCAAATTCTCCAAATGAATATATATATATATAGATATCTAAAATTGTATATATATATATAATTATATATATATATAATTATGTATAAGGAAATTGAACATAATATGTTTTACACCTACCTATGATTGTTGTGTGCAAATATTGAGACAGCCAGACACATCCTGTGTACATGTCTGGGTGTGTCATTTGTTTATTTTAAAGCACAAGCTGTAGGTTTGGGATTCTTGATTTAGATTTGTAAGTTTGCCGGCCTGAGAAGAACATTTAGTTTTTGTCGTAGTGAAAATAAACCCAGAAAAGATTCTTGAATTGTACGGATGATAATTTGTTATATATATATTTTGCTAATGGATGTTTTATAAAATGTAAATTCACAGTTTAAAGAAATAATGTTTTATTTTGTACCAGATTTTCGTGTTGTGAAATTAAGAGGGTTGTGTAACATAAGAGAAGCCTAATCATCAGACTTTCTGCAGTTTTATGTAGTTTGTTTAGGTTCTGTTGTGGCTACTTATGGGTTAACAGCTTGACTTCCTTGCACCTGCTGTTTAGTTAGGATTGTTATGGTGTAAACTGTTAGTCATTCTGGTGTTATCTGTTAATTGTTTCAGTCTCTAGTCTTAAAGCAGTTTGACCGAAATGTGGTGTCAAACGTCCACGCTCGGTGATGGCAAGACAATAGGTGAATCTGTCATCACAGATCACCTCATTGTTCAGAGTTAATTGGTGATCCTATAATTAAGCAGGACTTCTGAATCTCTTGGGTATGCCTTTTGTATCCCAGACAAGTGTACCATTCTTGTAATATGTATAATTCTTGAATTGGGATCAATAAATAATGATGAGATGAGATAAGAAGTTAAACATGGTCACTTTTCCAGATTGCAAATCTACCTGCTCACTAATATTAGTATTAATGATATTCTCATTATTAAACTAATTGCTCATGACAGTTTGCAAGTGTTAAATAAGGTGAATGTACATTGTTGGATATATTAGATGAACAAATGTGAAAATTATGTAGCAGCATGCAACATGTCTTGTTTTACCTGAGTGTGTCAGATATCTTCTTTTAGAGATCCAGTGAGATTTGATTTTGGCCAATTGTTGTTGCTTGTATGAGGAAATGGATATTTGTCATTGGTAGGCAGAGTGTTTTATGGTCTTTCTAGTGCCTACCAACCTATAAGATTCTTCAGCTTTGCATGAAAAGTATTGTCATCAACAGAAACATTAAACATTGCAAAGAAATTTGGATTCTTTGATGCGTATGTTGTCATAACTTTTAATAATAGCTGAGTGTGCATTTGATAAATGTAACATGAATAATTTTCCAATCTTATTTAATATTTGCAAACTGCCATGAGCGATATATTGAGTAACGAGGATGTTTTTAATACTAATATTAGTATTAATAAATATTAAGAAGAAGGTAGTATTAATAAATCCAAGAATTTATTTTAGTAATGCACATAGTTTTAATTTTTAACTTGAAGGATCATGGCTACTTTTTATTAAATAACAATACAAAAAATAATGAAAATTATTATTTTGACACAGCTTTTAAGGGATGTTTTAAATGGCCAATAATAATACATCAGACCTCCTTCTAAGATGCTTCATTTAACACAAATGCTGGTAAAACACGGTTTGGTATAAAGATCCCAAATCTAGTTCAGCTCGAGAAACCAGGGCTGTTAAAGGCTTGGTTTTTGTTTTTGTTTTTGTTTTTAAACAATAAAAAAACTGCAAATTTTGTTTTTTTGTTTTTTTACAAATTTAGAAATTATAAATGCCAAAGATGGCGTCTCTTCAACTCTCTTGGCAATTGTTGTATGGTCTCTGTTAACTTCGTTTTATGACATTCTACGGTTCTACTGTTCTAGTTAATTTCATTTATATGCATCTGATTAATTTGAACGGTATCCTTATGTCATTTTATGAGTTTTATGATCCGAAATAGGAAAATCTTTAAAACAAAAAACCATAAAAAACCAAAAAAAACAACTTTTCATTTTGAAAAAAGTTTGGTTTTTTGCACCCCTGCCAGAAACTGACCTAATTAAGCACAATACCTTTAGGCCTATAAGCTAGTCCTGGATATGACCCAAAAGACAGCTTATAAGGATGTTGTAAATTATAACAATGATAATAATTGATTTCAATTCAGAGTGATCATGGAGCATGGTTTGTTCTTTAGATGTAGAAGATAAGATTAATTGTGTGGACCCCTGTGATTGATCAAGTACTAAACCTTTCTAACAATAGTGTTTGTTCATTTATTTACCTCTGATGGCTGTTCAGTCATTGAACTCGTGTAGTAAGGTTGCTACTGAAACTATTCCACCGAGTTGGACCAACCTCAACAGATCTGTTCTAGACTGTGTAAGTCGGGCAGTCAGAACAACCAGGTCTCTGCATGTCATAGCAGAGCAGAGCGGGGTATGAACAAGACCAAGACACATTTAGGCATATCTCATTGAGATGGGATAGAGAACTGCCTATTATACAATTACGCATAAGCATTAAGATCTTAAAACTCGACACATGTTGTATAAGCAACCAGCTCATTTCCTCTCAATTGAAACTAGATTATATGCCAAAAGATTGATTTATTCGGCCTGTTGTCATGACTCGACCGATCCACACTATGAATAATAAATAATGAATAATAATAGTAAGAGATTAACGTGCCAGACTTAATTGGAATCAGAGGCACTTGAATGAGATTTCAGGTGGTTAACGTGGGAAAGATGTAACCTTGCTTAAAATAGCATGCAAATGGTGTACATGGGAACGCATTCATTCGGGTGTTTTGCTATTAGTGTCACATTTCAGTGCTATAGTAGCTGATATCGCTGTGTGTTAAAAGTAGCGATTTTAATGTTTTTATTATTTAACTTTAAATTGCTGTTGAAATTTATTCAGCCTGTTGTTATGACTCATTATTATAAGTACTTGATTTAGTCGTTTCAGGCGTTTAGGCGTTTCAGGATGTTTAGAGGGTGTCGGACATTCGGAAATATTTAGCTGAGTGCTTAGTGGCAGCCTGTATAGGCTACTCTGTTGACAATAGTTATAATATCCTGAAATTTGTTTAAATGAGCGGTCTTGTTTGTTTTGAAATAGTAATCTGAGAGCATATGACAATTAGACTTAACGACCTCTGCTTATCCTCTGCTTCTGCTGTTTCATGTCATGTGTCATTATTATGGGGAAATTTTGTCTGATGGCAGTTTTTCCTTGAACTTTGAGAGGACGTTTTAACAGACAGATCATGTTAACACATTTCAACTGAATGCAAGTTAGGTTTAGGTGTTCATTTTCAGTAGCAGAATTCATACCCCATTGACCCTTAAATTCTCCACCTTCTTCAATTCTCGAACTAAACGACATCCAACTTGACAGCTACTCTGCCCATCTATGGCAACCGGACTCGGACCTCCTTCTGACTTGACACAGCACTCGTGAATAAGCTGGTGGCCTGTGCTTGGCTTTCGAGTGGCGATTTAGAAGTTTGGAGATTACAATTATGAAAAAAATAGATAAAAAATTTCAACAATGCTTAAGGGTCCATTGACCGTGAGGCCTTTGTCCAAGATATCATTGACTCTCAGCTAGTTCTCAACCCTCACTCTTCCCTTGATGACTTCCCTGCTATAATTCCACACTTTCCAACCTCCTTGATACCCGTGTGCCACTCATCACCAAACACAGTACACACACAAGTAACCCTTAGTTCACTTCCTACCTCCAAGACTTTTAAACCTTTTGTTTAAATCAAAAGTACACACACGTTCAAGCTCGCCATCGGCCCCACAGCTAAATCAAAAGCCTTCATTATAATATACCTCGAATCAGTCACCAATAGATACCACCAACTCATTGCTGCTGCAAAAAACTCTACTACTCATCCGTTCCAGCTCCTCCAACGAATTACATCTCTGGAGGGCTGTCAACTCTCTTCTTCATCGCAAGTTTCCCTCTCCACTGCCTAGCTCCCTTCCTTCGCCTCTATCACTGATACCTTCTGTTCATTCTTCTGGGACAAAATCTCATTCCTCTCTTTCTCATTACAGTCTCTTCTAGACTCACACTTTTTTATGGTCTTCTTTATATTTTCCAGTTTTTAATAGCCATTTCTGTTTCTAAAAGTTTAACAAATAACGTCAACCATTTTGAAGGACAAACTAACTTGCCAGCCCTCCGCAAATTCATATGGGATCATGGCCGTTTTTTGGCCCATAGATCCACCTTTTTAACATGTGGGATGAAGTGGCATTGTACCCTTGTGCTAGAATGCAAGTCTAGAGATCAGTGGGTTCATTTCCTGGCCGAACACTTAAGTCAACAGTGGTCTGTTGTGCTAATCGTGTAACAAAGTCAAACGTATAACGGATATATTGTTATAGAGCTTACACGTGATGGATGGACTTGAAGAGGACCTCTGACTAGTAAACATAATCAGACTACCGTAAGAAAACGAAGATTAATATATTTTATAATTGGTGCTTAGTGAAATTAGCCTACTAATTAGCCTATTAACCTTTAGTGAATTATGCTGATAATTATCAGTTCATCTCTTTTGCACTGTGAGAATTTATGACCAAATTTTTATTTGTGAGATAATTTTTAGCTTTGTTACCGTCATCAACATCCGCATTGTGTCAATGTGGATGTTGATGATGATAACCATCATGATGATGCTGTTCCTAATGATGATGATGATAATGATAATGATAGCTGTGTACGAGAAGATAGGCCCTGTGGGTGATTACAGTGATCATTTCAAGTAGATTATATTTCATGTTCACAGTGAGGAAACATTTCACAGATTTTCACAGTATTTTTCTCTGATTAAATGAGTTTCATGATTGTGGTTCTAAACCCAGAGATGAGGCTAGCCGTAGTTTTGCTTGCTCATATATTTTTAGTTATTTCTTGTTATTCACGAGTCTATGTGAAACATGTGCTTTATGTTATACAGATGTTGTTAAAAATAAGTACTGATAGATGTCGAGCAAGCACTTTATCACTCTTAAAAATGTGATGCTATGTAACCAAATTGCATATATATAGGCACTTATTTTTTAGTAAAGTCAATGTAATCACTAGCTAGAAAATAATGTGGCTTTCTAAATAATATCAGAAACTTATGTAAAAGTGAACTACAATAAGTGAAACTGACAACCGTGAGTTCAAGTCTGTGAGTGTCTCTTCTCTCCACTGTAGTCTGTAGGTCCTCCTTTAGTATTGACTTAACTTTTGTTCTGTAGGTCCTCAATCCTGATAGCATTTATTCAATTTTAGTCCTGTAGGTCCAACTTTTAGCACTCACCAAATTTTTGTTCTGCTATT
The DNA here is from genome assembly GCA_020284085.1 of Aporrectodea caliginosa. Lineage (NCBI taxonomy): Eukaryota > Metazoa > Annelida > Clitellata > Crassiclitellata > Lumbricidae > Aporrectodea > Aporrectodea caliginosa. Next base: position 543,965 of record JACEVL010000833.1, on the reverse strand, counting down.
TGAAGAGTAGTGGTTGGATTGGTTTGCTAAATTGATGAGCAAGCATTGATTTGTTGAAAGTAAAAGACGGAGTCATTGTCAGATGAGTATTCTGAAAGTTAGCAATAAAGTGAAAAGGTCTAACCTTTCTTTAGTCTTGTTGAGTTTAAAATTACGTGTAGGCTACCTGACGATTTGAACACTATTTTACTTAACTCTGTTATGTAAAGGCAAAACTAGTGCATGGCTGACAATTGGTTAGCATGCTGGTGAGGGCTCACTTGCCAAGGCTAAGAAAATGAAGTTGCTAAGTAATGCTAACAATTCATAGGCCTACAAACGACTGGTGCTTGGGGTTCGCATCAGAGTTTAAATCTGTGGATTATATCTAGTGGTTGGTACTTTTGAAAATGATTTTTTTATTAGCGTGTTGGAAGTTTCCTCTTTGCCCACATGATCAGTTTAAGACATTGAGAAGCTTTCGAGACCTCAGCATATGATGAAGATTTATTTCTGCTTCAATAGCTTGAATGCCTATACAACGAGGTCATGTTGGACATCAGAAGCCCACATAGGGGCCTACATGTAACAATAGTGTCATCTGAGCTTCATGTGTGGCATATGACGTTGTTACTATCAAACGATTTTCGTAAAACGGCCAAAGTAGACCTATCGAGTTCCAATGCTCATGTTCACAAAGTCTATGCACTTCCGTTTTAATTTCCATTCTAATTACGTGTTGGTAACGCTTTATATTTATAGTCTAGATCGAGGTTAGTGTGCTGGATAGTCAACCGAGAGGTTGGGGGTTCAAATCTCTGTCTGAGCAGAAATTTGTTTCGAGACTTCTGCTCCACCAGTATAGGCCTACCTCGTATAGTTTTCCATACTACCAGATCTGATGCTCCTGCCATTTGTGCCCAGGCCTTCGACTGAAAACAGTAGGCCTAGGTCATCTTGAGTGTCGGTTAGGGTGAGGTTAGGCGTCGCGAGGGTCGGTAAGGGTCAGGGTTAAGGTTAGGCGGTTAGCGTCGTCATTAGAAAACCTGGTATCGTCCGGCGTCCGCGTAGCATGCCCAAAGATATTGTATAAAAGCTTCAGCCCACGATACTATAAGTTTGCCCAGAGATCGATGTCCTGCAGTGAAGGTCCGAGTCCGGTTTAACTTTTTAGCTGCTACGGTATGAAAGAATATCCACCGTACTGAATCTTGTTCTAGCATGATCCATCAGAGGCGAAAATCTATAGGCCTAGGTCTACATAACTTTGAAGGGGGACAGATTCTACGAGGGCCCGATTTTTTGGGGGGACAGAAAGGCTTAAGTCAAAACTTTGGGGACAGTCCCCTCTGCCCCCCATGATTTACGCCACTGTGATCCATACATGGGGACCTTGAAGGGCCTGGCACCAGTGGCGTAACCGAGGGGGCACCCGCCCCTGGGCGCAGCACAAGGGGCAAAGTTAGCTTTCAGTGACAAGAACGATTAAAAGTCAACAAGAAAATTTTAAAAGGATGCAGTCAGCAACTCCCTTGGGCGCTGCAACCCTTCGTTACGTCACTGCCTGGCACCCATTCAAATGAGAAGCGGTGTCGAATGATATCTCACAATCAATTCTTGGGGTGGAGTCGCTATAGAAAAACGTATAGGGGCCTACATTTACATCTAGCCGTCTGCCTCTCTATGACTCTATCTCTCCAAATGTGTGTCTGGCCACTTGGGATGAACACAGCACATCTGCCGCACTTAATTTCTTTTTTGATTGAGTGCCTTTGAATAAGCTGCCCTCCCTCTCAACAAATTATCTTCTTTGCTAGCGGAAGATATCCAACGATTACGGTTAAGACTCAATATAGGTCGATGGTTAAGACTACGTAAAGCTTTAGTACAAAAGGGAAGGAAACGGCTTTTGGTAAACGAGGCGATTGTGGTTCTTTGGCGCCACCTATCGAATACTCGATCAAATTGGTACTCAAGAAAGTCGTTCTTTCGCCATAAAAGCATCGGTCGCCTTTTAAGGGCAACTGGCCTAACTAATAGGCTCAATCCAGGCGGTTTGACAGACGGATTGACTGACAGATCAGGGATGGGAACTTTCGGATTTCGATCGGGATCAGCTAGCGAATTACAACGAATTACGAATTACAACGAATTACGAATTACAACGAATTACGAATTAGCCTACAACGAATTACGAATTACAACGAATTACGAATTACAACGAATTACGAATTACAACGAATTACGAATTACCACGACAACGAATTACAACGAATTACGAATTAGGTCCTACAACGAATTACGAATTACAACGAATTACGAATTACAACGAATTACGAATTACAACGAATTACGAATTACAACGAATTACGAATTACAACGAATTACAACTATAATTAGGCTGCCTAATTATAGTAATTAACTAATGATATAATATAATCTAGGCTTCTTTATAAATGTTTTGTTACATTACATTACATTACATCTGTGAAATAGCGATCTAATAAATGAAACAGTATTGGCTAATGTAAACTGTTTTTAGTGAACGACTGATCTAATCATCTAACCTTGGGCCCTATACTAATCCTTCTGCCTGACCTCTTTGGATCTTGACCTGGCACCGATTTTGACCCTGCATGCCTGTCGATTTTTGTTTTGACTGAGCGCTAGTGAATAGGCTGATTTCCTTGACTCCGCTTTTATGGGCGCTGTAGAAATCTTAAGATTACGATTATGATTATGATTAGAGTAATCTAATCGCGCTGTTAGCAGAAGGATAATAGGCCTATTATGTCGGTGGTAGCTTCAAGTGAAACGGCAGTCATTGCAATTCGTTGTAAGCTTAATTCGTAATTCGATGTAATGCGTAATTAAAGAGCGCGGGAAACACTCAGAGGAGGAGCGGTGTAATGATAAAAAGGAACATTTATATAGCTTCTTTACCGATGCTATAGCCTACACAGTGAGTTGTCAGGACGATTTGCTGTAGACCCACTGGCATCGCTCGTGTACAGGCGAGCGTAATAATAATTATTGGGAGACGTATAAAGCGCCACCTGTGAGTGAGATTGGTCTATGCGTGTGGCATAAAAACGACTCCGCATCTCCAGTTTATCATCGCTTTGACTAATCATCCACCTCTAATTTTCCATTCATTTCCATTTACACCCTTGTCACTTCAAGAGTAGCACTCCCTTTTAATAACACCATAATATAAACAAACCTCTTTATAGCATTAGACCCCCCTTATTCATTTATGAACACAAGTGCATGGTAGTAATTTATTTAGTATGTATATATAGGCCATATAAATATATATATATATATATATATATATGTTCATGTATGTTGTTGATATATATATATACGATATATATATCAACATACATACATATGTATATGAACATATACATATATTTTTATATTGCATATATATATACATATATATATATATTATATATTTATATGCATGTATGGGGTGATGAGGCATGTGTTGGTATTAAGTTGGGGTGACGATACCGATATTCTTTGGGGTTAATTCCTAAATCGGGCGAATCATCGGATCCCCAGCGCAGGGTCTCAGATGGGGTTGTTGAACGGGAGAGGGGGAGGGGCGGTGACATAGGGATTAAAGGGGTGCGAATCAGATATTTTTCTGTCGGCGACCGTAACTCGATGCCCGCAATCGAGGGGTCAGAGGGTGCGGGGGTAAATAGGGCAGAGCGACGAACCCGGTGGTCGGTCTTATAATCGGCAGCGACATTCGATAACCCTCTCCGCCTCTCAAGTCTTGCCCTCTCGCTTCTCATGTATATGCTGCCCCTAATCCCTTTGTATAGGCCCTCCTTCACTTCGTACATCTTGGGCAAGGCGTGGAATGTATCCAGAATATGCATATGTACATATGTATGGTGTATGTATGTATGTATGTTTGTATGTATGAATGCATGGCATCAAAGGCCTAGGAGGTCATAAGATGTCGTTAAACAACTTTCCATCGTATGTATGTATGTTTGTATGTATGTATGTATGTATGTATGTATGAATGTATGTATGTATGTACGAATGTATAACATCAAAATCATTACTTAAGATTTATCTTGTTCGTTCTTTACCACTCTTAGTTTTGACTAGTTCAGTATAATATTACTGACTTTCCTCATGAGGCTGCACTGCTATCCTTACTTATTGACCTTATACTTATCGAGGCCGTTATAGACTCTTTTTTCACTGAGTGCTACTGTTCTTGGTTTGTCACCAAATAAAATGATTTGATTTGATAATGATTTGAAAGGCCTAGGAGGCTTTGTTCGTGTAGAGTGGATACACAGACTGTATACCTGAGTCGAGACAAGTTCTGTGGAGTGGTTCGTTGTTAGAACAGTAGAGGGAACGCAGTTGAAATAGCGTTGGATTATCCGAGCTTCTGCGATGTCGGTATACCCTGCAGGGCAGGATTTCCCCGAGAGCATTATATAGATGGGACCCATATACTTGTATACATTTGGACCTCTGCCCCCACCTCCCATCCGTTTGGCCGAGTCCTATAGACTAGTGTTGTTTTCGTTAACGATAACTAAAACGAAAACCTTCGTTAACGAAAACAAAAGGTTATAGTTAACTAAAACTAAAACTAAAACGAAAACTCGAGGAAAAACGATAACGAAATAAAAACTAAAACTAAACCAGTCAAAACTAATAATAACGAAAACACATAACGAAAACCAAAACGAAAACACATAACGAAAACCTAGCATCTTAGGATATTCAATGTTTATGGATATACACGTTTTATAATCAGCACTTCGTTCGATAATCTTCCGATCTTTGGAATTTTATAAGATGTCCGAACTAAATTTAGGTAATAGACCTAAAACTATAGTGGTGTATGGGATTGTTTTAAGTATCGATTAGAAACATATTGTAGCGAGTGAATCTTTTTTGGTGCTAAAAGCTGTATGCGAGAAAAATATTGCCAGACTCGGCGAAATAACTAAAACTAATAATAACTAAAACCCCTAGCATGTGAAACTAATAATAACTAAAACTAAAACTTGGCGAAATAACTAAAACTAATAATAACTAAAACACCTAGCATGTAAAACTAATAATAACTAAAACTAAAACTCAAGGCAAAACTAAAACAACACTACTATAGACCGGTATGGTTTTATAACCAGACTCAATTGATGAAACCAGAACAGGTGGACATAATTAATTTCTTTAGATGCATGCATGGTCTCTCTCTCTCTCTCTGTCTTTGTGTGTCTCTCTCTCTCTCTGTCTGTCTGTCTGTCTGTCTGCCTCTCTTTCTGTCTCTCTTTCTCTGTCTATCTCTCTCACTGTCTCTGTCTCTCACAAAGGCATCTATGCACGATCGCTCCTGCATACTTATTTGCTTACTCCTCTTTATTAATAATCGATATTAATTTATTCTGTTCTTCTTAACTATCGCCTGTGTGTGCCATGTGTCTACAGTCAGCCGTTAGAACGCAGGCCTTGCAAACTGTATAGGCCCCTATTTCTCCGTTTGTAAACAGAACCGTTGAAAGCAGAACTGCGTGTTCACGGTTTCTTATTGTCTAGAAGACAAATTCATTCATTCATTCATTCATTCAGAGAATTTATATAGCGCCTCTTCAAGAAGCTACTCAGAAGCGCTCCCGGCCCAGCCACGACTAAAGAAGGGACTTGTAGAACCCTGCCGGGTTAATAAGTCAGTAATATCTGCCACAGTTGATAAATTATCTTTCGTCTCATCTCACGACTTTGTTGTTTCCCTTATGGTAAATGGCCGCAGCAGATATAGCAACCAACAATACCTCAACCATATCAACATTCAAAGGGATCAAAAGTCGTCTCGATTGGATCTGCTGCATTTCCTCGGAAGTTCTTTGCATCCTTTACACACCTGCAATTTCATTACGGTCTGTGTCGGCCGGTTAGTTAAGTTCCTGTTTGATGTCAAAACTATGACAAGTTTATGTTTGTATTCGAATCAAGCAAATAATTGGGTTAAATATATATAGATACTTGCATGCATGTGATTCGGTATGCTGTAATGTCTGATAGAAAATCTGTATTTAGAAACCTAGCCTATATTTTATTTATTATAATATGTATTGGAATCGGATATTTATGTATTGTCTATGTGCCTACGTCACTAGTTATGCGTATCTCTTCCTCTGTTAATATAATTCAGAGACAGAGACAGACAAACAGACACATAGACACACACAAAGAGATAGACAGACAGACAAACAGACAGGGACGAGACAGACAGACAGAGAGTGCGGGCAGACGAAGTGACATATTTATTATGGTAACTCTTAATAAATATAAAAATAAGTGTGTATGTGTGCGTGCGTGCGTGTGCGTGCGTGCGTGTGCGTGTGCGTGTGCGTGCGTGCGTGCGTGTGTGTGCGTGTGCGTGTGCGTGCGTGCGTGTGTGTGTGCGTGTGCGTGTGTGGTGTGTCTAGGTACGTGTGTGTGTGTGTGTAGCACATGCCGAGAAGTGCAGACACGTAACATCGAGTAAGGTCAGCAATCGACAGCCGAATATAATTAGCAGAAGCCAACTAAAGGAGGCAGCGCAGGGCAGAGGCAAGAGGCAGCAGAGAGGGAGGAACTTCGTCTACCGAATTAGAACAATCGTTTCGGCGGCGTTGATGATAAACAGATTCGGTGCTGATGGGGACGACGTCTCCACTGAGCTGCTAATTGTCGCCTGGGGAGATGCCTCTTTCATCCCTTGGCCCGACGGCGCTCTCTGCCGCTGCAACCGCTCCACCCCATCCTCCTCCTCCTCCTCCGCCTCCATCCTCATCCAAAACATCTCCTGCGATCGGGCGGAATGTTTCCACACGGAAGCAACGCCGCCGATCTCCCGCCAGAGGCTGCGATCCAGCCATCCATCAATCGCCGAGTATACCTTTCGATTCTGCCTTCAGGAGGAGTCCCACTCGTGAGTCCCTCTGCCCGGTCCCCCCTATCTCGTGCCTCGGCCTCTCGCTCTCAATTAAGCGAATGTCGGAGTGAAGTATGAGCAGAGCCATGGAGTACTTAATATTTCGCTATCCCCGGCAGAGCCATGCTTCGCCCGCGATTAACTCTTAACCCGGCCCTCGGCGCGAATTCACACCTTCACACGCGCTCACCTCGTAATCGCCCCTCTGGTCCCTCTTGATCCTAATCCACACCAGATATAGGACGCACTTTGATACAACTCGTTGTCCAGTCGTGCAACATGACTGGAATGAAAGGTTGTCCTGTTGTCGAGTTGCAATCGTTTAAGACGATTTATTATGCAACGTTGCAGAGAATCATTGCTGTCGACTATTGAATCATCCATTGCCCTATCGTACGTTACGCTACCTCGTCTTCTCTTTCCCTTATCTTATACCCCTACCGTTAATTTTCCATACCTTACTTAGTTACTTATCTTCTTAACCTTAACCTGCAGGCTGCCAGATAAATATTGGATTTTAGAGGTATGGGACGGTAGACGTCAAGTCAACATCCCTGCTTGATGACATATAGATGTCGCTAAAACACTGAATACCGTTGCTTTCCTTACCTATAACCTTACCGTACATTGCAACTAAGGTAAGGGGAAGAGAAGATGGGGTAGAGTAATGTACGATAGGGCAATGGATGGTTCAAAATAGTCGCCGGCGCTGGTTCCCTGCAGCGTTGCATAATATATCGTCTTAAACGTATACAACTCGACAACAGGACAACCTTTCATTCCGGTCATGTTGCGTAACTGGGTAACTAGTTGTATCAAAGTGCGGCCTATCTAATTTAATTATAGTAAGATCTTACTCGTTTTAGTTTACTAAGACCTTACCAGGTCTGTACTTAATTAGATATATCTAGACTTGCAATAGATTAACTCTTTGTTTTATCTTAGATTGGTGACAGGCTTGGGAGGCAAGGTGCCTGGAGACTCGTGAAAAGGAGAAACTTCTGTCTCTGTTTAAACATACACTTCCCTATTCACTTCGATCCGAAAGACCCCCCCCCTTCTACACCGAAGCGCAAATCGCACCCTGGGTCACATGAGCTGGACGATAGGGTTGACTGGGTCCAGGAGGATGCTGCAGCTGTCATTCAGGGTCATTTATAATGGGTTCTGTAGACGGTTAAGTTCAGTGGTCAGTTGGGGGTTGTTGGGGTTGTAATCTACCCCGTTTAGTAGTCGGCGTCAAAACGTACGGCGAAGTGCAAAGTCTCTCACGCGTCATTTCTCTAGGACAACCAACGTCATTATGCTGCAGAATATGACCTCATTTGTCAGCCAATCAAGTTTGATATTATTAGGCCATAAGAGACGTCTGCTTAAGCACTGGTCGCGATCTCTAACCTAACCCTAGTATATATCACGTCAAACTAAATTGTGCAGAATAACCGTTAATTAAATAAAGATAATTTTTATGATGAAAACAGAATAATCTATTATCCTAATACGTATACAGTTCTACACTACAATAAAAAATATGTTTTAAGTTTATTCAGTTGTTAAAATACGTTAAACGGATAAAAGGTTCCCAAGTGTCAGGTATACAATGCTAATATAATGCCCCTGGTTCAAAGGTCCCCAGGGGCCGGCCCCGGCCCACGGGCCGTATGTTGTCCAAAGCCCACCTCTGTGCCAGTGCATAGAGCCTGTATACATACACCCTCGCCTTAATTTTTCATCGATTGTTTATTTATTATCTTTGCTTAAGGTATATAGGATTCATCAGGGACTTCAACATTAGGCCTACTTAGAGAAAGCGCAGAATTGTCTGGGATCACTGGGATGGGCCCTATTCATCAAGTACCCCCAAAACGCCACCGCGTTATTATTATTATTATTATTTTTTTTAAATTATTATTATTATTATTATTATTATTATTATTATTATTATTTTTAAACTTATTTTTATTATTATTATTATTATTATCATTATCATTATCATTATCATTATCATTATCATCATCATCATCATCATCATCATCATCATCATCATCATCATCATCATCATCATCATCATCATCATCATCATCATCATCATCATCATAATCATCATCATCATCATCATCATCATCATCATCATTATTAGCATTATCATTATCATTATCATTATCATTATCATTATCATTATCATTATCATTATCATTATCATTATCATTATCATTATTATTTTTATTATTATTATTATTATTATTATTATTATTATTATTATTATTATTATTATTATTATAACAATATTTATTCTCTCCATCAATCAACATCAATACTGAAGCTACAATAGACAAGTAGCTGTCTATTATTATTATTATTATTATTATTATTATTATTATTATTATTATTATTATTATTATTATTATCAGCAGCAGCAGCAGCAGCATCATCATCATCACCGTCATCATTAGGGCATATTAGTTTCACTCCCTTACAGCCTGGGCTGTCACGGACTCGCTAAACGATACGCTTCAGGGAACATTGCTGTTTTGAGTCCTATACACTAAAATGTGTCAATGACCTTTGGTGGCTGCTGATGCCAGGCAGTATATATAGGCTGTTCCAGACAGAAGGTGCGGCAACAGCAAAACTCCTTGAACCATGTCGTCAAGTTCTCGTTGCTGGAACATGGAGGTCGCCGAGGCTGAGAAAATGAAGTCGCTAACACTTTATACCCATGGCTGCGTCTCATGCCAGCTGAAGGGACTGCTCTTCTCCTTCCTCTTCTTAGCACTGTATTAATTCCCTTCCTAGTTCAATCGATTCGCCTCCCTTCCACCTGTTTTTCCACTGCCACCTAACGATCGTCATTTACCACTTTCCTCTTCCAGTTCACTTCCATTTATCTTCCTCCCTTCCAGACTTTTTCTTCAACTCATCATTTCCATTCACAAAAAAGTCGTTATCAGACGCACGCTCCATAAACCTTTACTCCGCTGCTTCAAACAGCGAGCGCAGGGAGTTGGCAGAGAACCAGAACCACAGACAAACAGTCAAAGAGACAGATAGACAGACAGACAGGTTGAGAAAGGGATAAATGGAGAGAGAGAGAGAGAGACAGACAGACAGACAGACAGACAGACAGAGACAGACAGAGACAGAGACAAACAGAGACATACAGAGACAGACACAGACAGAGACAGACAGACAGACAGAGACAGAGACAGAGAGACAGACAGAGACAGACAGACAGAGAGAGAGAGCGAGCGAGGCGTACGTAAGTTACCCCCGCGGGGAGTGGCTAAAGGAACGGGGGCACATAGTATACCTGCCAGAGTTTGGCTCTCGACGAATGACTAACGATGCGACCAACGACCCTCAACACATGGAACGCGCGCTCGAATATCAAGGCGGCAACAAAGCGCCTCTTATCCAGCCGACCCTGTCTCTGTCTCTCTGTATCTGTCCATCTGTCTGTACCTGTCTCTATGTATTTGTATCTATTTCTCTGTATCTCTCGGATGCGAGTATCTATCACTGTAACGCCTTCGCTTCAACTTTAATAACTACACACGATGTTTATCGGGGCAACACATCAATCAATCGACGCCATTTTGAATACCTCTCCTCCTTCTTCTCCTCCTCCTTCTCCTCCTCTTCCTCCTCCTCTTTCTCCTTCCTCCCTTATCCTCCTCCTTCTTCTCCTGCTCCTGCTCCTCCTTCTCCTCCTCCTCCTCATCTTCCTTCTTTTTCTCTTCTGCTTCCTCCCTTTTCCTCCTCCTCCTCTTCCTCCCCTGCCGCCACGTGATCATGACCCTTTAGGTGTCAACGTTTATATAGCGCTCGTTTTAAGTGTGCGTGTGTGTGGTGGGAGTGGACCGAAGTACGTGCTGGCGATTCACTCCCCAATGCACTTCAAAGCATACCAATACTGGCGCTACATAATGGCCATGATTGTCAGCCAACAGGTGGTCGCCCTCTTGACTGAAGCACTAACTTGCAAGATTATCTCAGAACATAATCGTAGTTCAATATGACTATTTGCCAATCTCCCGAAGTTCTTCCGTTTATCGGGTCTTATCAGACGCGCTCCACTGGCACCCTGTCGAAAAAAGTCTAAAGATAACGATTCTTATCGTGGGGTGAGCCTCGTCAAACTGCGCCATTGATTGTACTCTGTCAGTGCCAGTCCGAAGCCTGGAGAAAGGAGGAGGGCGACGCTAACGATCTTTGATTCCACACAGCGTCGTTTAAGGGAAACTATACTGCTGAGCCTCGTCGGTCGGCTTCACACCGACATGCATCAAGGAGCTCTGTGTTCCTGTGGTCCATTCTCGAGTTAACGGGGTCGGCGATTGTTGCGCTCTGCTGCTCGTGGAGATGTGCAGATGCCACGTCGTGCATTTCTTCTGTCTTGAGCGTTTTAGAATAGTATACTGCGCTACACAATCATGCGAACCTTTGTATTTAACTCAGTTCAGTAAATAATTTCAAACTTTGTTAAAACGGGCTTCTGTAGTTGATTGACATATAGGCATGAATCGGTGCTTTTGAAAGTTAAAAATGGCGCTACATAAACTGTCTTGATCCATAGATATCTACAACGGAATAGTAAGATGAAAGGATAATTCCACTGGATTTAAATTAAAGATATAATATCCACTGGATTTATAAAGATATTCCACTGGATGTATAAACAAGTTCTGGTGGATACAGAAAAAGGACAGACAAGTGTCAGGACCTTTTGGAATCGCATAACAGGATTTCGATTGGCGTTATAGAAGTATTTAGAATAGATTGGCTCATGGATCATTAATTAAGAGAATAATAGTCTACATGATGAGAGAAACTATATGTACATCATACAGGCACATAGCCTAATAGGTAAACATCATACTGTTTCATTCACAGATGTACGTCAAGCATTTGATGCTTATATGAACGTATACCTGGTATAGTACATTTGATGCGTACATGCGTACCTTGCATGCACTGTGTACAATTGCATTTGACTCTGTTGCGCAAGTTTTCATATTCAAACGTCCTTAGAGCGTGCACGTTTAGTTTGATTATTGAAGCAATCGTGCATTCAGCAATTTGTGATGCAGGGCCACTGAAAAGGCGCTATATGAATGTATTATACAATGGCTGTAAATTCTACAGCCAAAGGTTTGGTTTCTGTTGTCAGCGGGCTTTTCAAACGGATATCTCAATTTTCGCTGAATGACTACACACCGTATACATAAAGCTTTCGTGTGTGCAAACGCAATTATAATCTCACATAGCGCTTATGCTTCTAGCAGAGGTCTGCAACACTCTGTATACCCGATATACGAGGGAAACTATTGAACATATATTAGGCAAGTGCGCGCGCGTATACATACAGAGCATGCTTTCTTTTCTCTTATTCTGGTAACAGATATATGATTATTTATGCATTTTGACTGACTTCAGAAGCAGCTGCAACGGTTGCCCCTGCTTCTGCATCACACGCTCATCAATCACCTCAAGTCATCCCACCTCGACTAAATACACATCCCATGCATATATAGTGCCCATACATGTTCATATATATATATATGCATATACATAAATGCATATATATATATATATATATATATATATATATATATGCTATATATATGTACTTTGTGTATGTCTGTACATATATGTATATATCTTAATGTGTGTGTTTGTGTAAAAGAGAGTAAGATGTATGCACACACATCATATGTGGCGTTCTTATATGTCAGGTGTGTTTCGACACCTGAGAAACTCGTTAAGGTGCTAAATTTCTCTCTTTCCCCGGAAACAATCAACTGCAGCATCTCACCTGATGATGATGAGCATCTTACCAGCTGCAGCAGCAGCAGCAGCAGCCAAGTGCAATGTTTGGACGTATGGTCGTCAATTCTGTCGGCCTCTATTTGTTTATTAATGCCTGATCTATGACATCACACATCGTCCATCATCGGCATGCACGGTTACGTTTGTATACAGAACACGGAGTCAACCAGTCAATCAATCAATCAATCAATCAATCAATCAATCAATCAATCAATCAATCAATCAATCAATCAATCAATCAATCAATCAATCAATCAATCAATCAATCAATCATTCAATCAATCAATCATTCGGTTAGTATACATGTACGAATTTTCCACTCAAATATTTCACATTATTACTGTTCGCCATACCCTTGCTCAAAACAGTAAAGTTAGGGACAAGTGCATGAACGGGGCATCCCAGAAATCAAATGCTTTAATTACAGAAACAGAAAAGAACAGTCATGCAGTTGAGCAGGACCTGGACTATAACACGGAGGGGAGGAGGGAGCAATGGACCTGACAAATGACCCGGGGGACAATGGAGCTCATTTATTGGCATGCATGGCACCGCCGCCAAATGGGTGACGTCAGGAATAAAATGATGATGATGATGATGATGATGATGATGATGATGATGATGATGATGATGATGATGATGATGATGATGATGATGATGATGATGAACATGAAATGAAGAAGTGCTCATGAGTTGGAACGACCTGCCTCATGCCTGGCGCTCTCACTATTACAATGTGTGTACCTACATTCGTCAAAGACATGTCACCTATACTATACATGCATGCATTGTTGGGTTTTGCTTCGTGTTTGTGGTGTAACAATCTAAATGCAGTGTCACCAGGAATGAGATTTGTTCAGCTTTAGAATAAATGATGCATCAATATAATTATATAGATTCACCGGGCGTGTATAAATACGCCAGGCAATTACCAATTAACAGAACTTCATAAATTATGAAACATGCATGTAATATCTAAAATATAAAAACACGTGTATATATATATATACAGGGGTGCGGTGGTGTAGGGGTATGTTCGGTGCCTTGCAGCTGGAGGGTTGCGGTGCCTTGCTCAAGCTGGAGGGGACCCTTGCGGGTTCGAATTGATCACCTCGGCGTGAAACTCCTATTCCGCCGCGTAAGAACCTGAGTAGAAATCTTGAAGGGGCAAGTCCTTCACATACATACAA
>JACEVL010000833.1:402500-527500 GCA_020284085.1 Aporrectodea caliginosa | reverse complement strand
GTTGGCTTTTGTATAGGGCTCAATCAGTCAGCCACTGAATCAAACGATCAGCATATAGTGTGTGTCTGTCTCTGTCACTCTCTCTGTATGTCTCTTATTCTCTGTCTCTGCGTCTGTCTGTCTCTGTTTGGCTCTTTGTCTGTCTCTCTGTCTCTGTCTCCCTCTCTTTCTCTCTCTATCTCTGTCTTTCTCTCTGTCTCTGTCACTCTCTCTGTCTCTGTTTGGCTCTTTGTCTGTCTCTCTGTCTCTGTCTCCCTCTCTTTCTCTCTCTATCTCTGTCTTTCTCTCTGTCTCTGTCACTCTCTCTGTCTCTGTATGTCTCTTTGTCTGTCCCTCTATCTCTGTCTCCCTCTCTCTCTCTTTGTCTGTCTCTCTGTCTCTGTCTCCCTCTTTTCTCTCTCTATCTCTGTTTCTCTCTGTCTCTGTCACTCTCTCTTCTCTCTTTGTCTGTCCCTCTCTCTGTCTCTCTCTCTCTGTCTGTCTCTTGTCTCTGTCTCCCTCTCTCTGTCTCTGCCTGTCTCTGTCTCTGCCTGCCTCTGTCTCTGTATCTCTCTCTAACTGCGTGTAGTTCGAGGTTTGGAGTAAAGTCACAGCTCATTTCTTCCCCATACTGGGCCTTACACAATAACCCCAGAGGCCTCACGCGTCTGTCCACAATCGATTAGACCGCTCATCGATTCAGGCATGGCATAAAGTGAGTTTAAATAAACTTTTATGGCCACGTGCCTCTCCTCTTCATTCGTCTTACTAAAAATGCGCTTTATAAATAAACAGATGCAGAGGATTGTCAATCAAATGACTCAGTCTGATGGGGTCAAGTTCATAAACGGGTTTGTTCATATCGGATTTCTCTGCCGAAATTGGCGGGGCATTCCGACCATATATATACGTCGTCTTTGCATGAATAACGTATAGGGCTATAGGCCTATGTATTTTCAGCGCAGTTACAACCTGTGCACTAGTGACTACTACACCCGAAAACAATTGCTGGTTTTTGTCTGAAGTTTCATTGAACGTTTGCTGACTATGATCTGGCCATTGAGGGCTTTACATTGTGGGTCGGGTCAGACATTAGTGGGTTGAGTCAGACTATTCCACGAATACATATTCATCTCTGTGTCCAAAGTTATTGTTGTCATCAACATAAATATCGTCGTCGTCGTCATCATTCTCGTCATCGTAATTAACCTTCATAATCATCATAATCATACTCATAATAATAATGATAATAATGATAATGATAATAATAATGATAATAATAATAATCATCATAATAATAATCATCATCGTCAATAACAATAATAATAATAATAATAATAATAATAATAATAATAATAACCGTCATCATTTGCATCATCGACAGCAGCATCATCGTCATCATCATCATAATCATCATCATCACCATCATCATCATCATCATCATCATCATCATCATCATCATCATCATCATCATCATCATCATCATCATCATAATCACTTCGTCATGCATCATCCTGTTGAATTATTTAAATCTTTCATAATAAAAGTTTATTTCATAAACGGCTGAAAAATTACAAAAACACTCACCAGTTCTACTGTCATCATCATTGTCATTATAAATCATCATCGTCGTCGTCGTCGTCGTCATCATCATCATCATTGTCATCATTTTAATCGTTATCATTGTGCTTCATTTAAACGTCCTAAGCAACGACAACTGTTGTCAACTAGGCCTACACGTTCGATAGAATTGCACTTCGTAGTTTTGCATAGAAAATCTTCATTTACAAATTATTGCAACACTTGGAGCTTGACGTGCAGATATCGAGGTCAGGTCAACTGAGGTCGAGGTGGGGTCATCCGGGGTTAGCCAGGGTCATTCGAGATCATAGTTCGTAGGCTGTGTGCACATGGGATATATATTGACACGCAACTGTGGACTGAAGTAGGGTACCGGTTGAAGAAGAAGAGCAGTCCCTTGAGCTAACTCTGAGGCAGCCATGGGTGTGAAGTGCTATAGCGACTTCATTTTCTTAGCCTCGGCATACGAGGGCTGGTAGTTAGTTCTCTATCTCGGTGGATATGATGGCAAACCGTTGAGGGATATATAATTGGGTGTGGAGGTCGTCAGTGTACTCAGGAAGGGAGGGTATTTAGGTGCGATCTGGTGGGGGGTCGTAAGGGGAGTGAACTGGGAAAGAACGTAGAGGAATTGGGTGGATTTGTGGGTCCAAAGTCGATAGGTCCGTTGATTAGTCTATAAGTACATGGAGCGATTGTGATTGAGAGTGGCGTTCGAGCAGTAGCCGCTGTATCCATCATAGTAGTAGTGATGCTGTCCTAGGTTCTGAGAGTTGTAGAGTCCATACGACTGCGGTGGACCGACCAGACTGGGCGCCGTGTCTGCGGCGGCGGCCATGGGCGACACAGCGCACGGCGGCGCTTGGCCTCCCTGGCGCAGGGCACCGCCGACGCCCGTCCCCGGTCGGAAGCCGAGGATATCACTGACCGAGTACCCGGACGTCCAGCCGACGGCCGTCCGTAGGTCACGCGGGGCCTTGGCCACCCCGGCGGCGCTGCCCCCAGAGTACGGGTGGTGACCGAAGGCGGCCACCTGCTGGAAGTTGATGCCCGCCGCGGCGCAGCTGGACGGCATGGCGAGCGCCTCAGCTCCGGTGCGCGACTGGCTGCCTGGAATCACGTGGTGTCGGTGCGGGAGGGAGGCGTAGGAAACGGCATAGGGGTAGAAGGACCCGTGAGGGTGGTAGAGACCGTGACATTGACCTTTCTCCACCCCACCAGACCCTGCTCCTCCGCCGATCCCACCTCCACCGCCACCGCACACGGAATCCGCCATCTTCGTGGATCCGCCACATCCGTTGGGCGCCGACGTGTGATGGATCTTGCTGCGGAGTATCCGGCTGATGGAGGACACCGAAGGGACGTTGTACTTGTCACAGACCCCGTCCGTCAGTAGTCGTTCCCGGATCTCCCATGCGAAGATCCCTGGGTCCTTGTCCTTGTAGCTGCGGATCGCCTGCACCACCCTCGACGTCGTCACCCTTGGCTTGCTGCCACCGATCGTTCCAGGGAGAATCGAACCCGTGTCGTTGTAGCGGGCGAGGATCTTGCTCACGCAGCCGTGTGATACCTTCAGCTGACGCGAGATGTCGCAAGGACGAACTCCCAACTGCGCAAGCTCCACGATGCGCATGCGTATCGTGTTCGGCAGAGGACGACCGTTGACGAAGACGCCGCCCAATTGGTTCACCTCGCCATACGTCAGAAGCTGAGGTGGATCTACAAGACAATCAGTAATCGTCGTCACTATACTCAATATTCAAAATCAATCAATCAATCAATCAGTCAATCAATCAATCAAAGGTTTTGTTGACACTGTTTCAATATGATTTTGCACTGTTTCAATAATCAATAATCAAGTTTTTATTGCAATATTCGAACTATTGAATTAAGATCGATAATTTAAGTTTGAATCGCAGTTTCTCGGAATTGATCCATGAGTTGTCTAATGATAACGTGTTCAAAATTATATACCACTTTGACTGATGTAAATTATCTCGTCTGTTGGTCGGTCTTTTTTGTCTGCCTGTCTGTCTGTCTGTGCATCTGTCGAGCCTGTCTGTAGTGACTTCAGCCTGTCATATACAGACAGACAGACGACAGACAGACATACATAATGCATACATTGTTGCAGACTTTCTTATTTCCCCGGGCTGTCACGCTGAGAGCACCTCTGAATAGCTATAGTATACACTGTAAGAGGCGCTTTACAAATTCTCAGATACGATACGATACGATATATACATACATACATACAACTGTAGTATATGTGCTACGTTCACGCAAACATGACAGAATTCTACCTGTTGCAGAAACTCTGACACACAAAACTTTTATGTTATTAGGATGATTTACTCGTGATGATATAATTCATAATGTATACACCAAAATGCGCTAAGCAATTGGTTCAATAAAGGATAGTCTATACTTACTTACTTTTACTTTTTACAGACAGACTGACAGACAGACAGACGAGTGGCAACTTAGACTCTCTCTCGAGATTATCAGAAGTCAATCTGTATACTATATATCAAGATAAAGTCTTCAGAAATTCCGTGGAGCGTGTCACTGCAGCTCCTCCCTCCGACTGAAGTACCGGGCGCAGATCATCCATTCCCTCCGCAGTTCGTCCCCCAAGTTCTGTCCCCTACCTCCAAGTCTCTATTCCGGCAACGTCTTCTTTGACCCTGATCTTCAGTGATGGGCACCAAACTATTTTTTAAAGTTAAATTTCAACTATTTTTCAACTAAAATAAAACAGTTCAGCTAAAGTTGGCAACTAATTGTGTAAATGAGTTAACTAAACTGAAAATAGTTAGTTAAACTTTTCAAACTTTTAACAAACTTTTTACAAACATTTTCACAATAACAAAGGTTAAATGAACTGTAATAATGCACAGCGTCAATGACAATTTCACTTTCAAACAATGTATGTAATGTGCACTAGACTAATAGTCTACCAGAAAATAATGAAGACAGTTGCTAATGCAAACAATTATGCATCATGCAATGCAGTTCACTTGAATTGTGTAATAAAACCAGTTAGACTACTTATGACAATCATTTCGGAAGATATATTTGCGAATGCAGTTGCTGATTTCTTTAGTTAAACTTTTCAGTTAATAACCAAAAAATATTAGTTATACTTTGGTTTAAAGTTTAAACTAAACTATTTTTCTCCAGTTAAACTTCATCCTTAACTACAAAATCTAAGTTTAACTAAAAGTTTAAAACTTTTTAGTTAATCTTTGACCATCTTAGAACATTTCTTGTCTTCGATCACTTTCTAACAAGTGATGATGGATAGTCGACTGCAAATAAACTTTCTCGTTAAATCTTGTGTATACATACGCGATGTACGTTCATTGTGAGTCATAGAGCCCTTAAATTACCAGAACCGTAAGCGCCCACCATCGGGTCTTGGAACTTGGGTCCATTGTCCATTGTCGATTTACCCTTTTTATCACCAAAAATGAACGAAGAGTCCGATTTGGACTTGGATAACTTTTTTGGCCTCTTTGTTTCTCTGATTTTCCTCTGAAATTAACCCCTTTTAACCTTAAAATAACCTTGGATCGTATCTAATATCCTTGTTTCTTATCACAGATAGACCTTATCAAGACGAGAAACACAAGAAAGAATAACCTAAGCCGCGATTTCAACAATTATTGGCCGAGATCTGGCAATGTTTCTCTGATTTTTGCCGGATTTAATTCTTGATGACCTTGAAGTAACCTCGAATTACCCTGAACTTGGTTTCTATATTTTCCACAGATGTAGCTCTCGTCGAGACAAACTGAATATAAAAAAGTTAATCCAAATCGGACTCTTCGTTTATTTGTTGTGATAAAAAGAGTAAATCGACAATGGACCCAAATTCCAAGTCCCGAGGCTGAGCGCCAATTAACTGTCCTGGTAATTGAAGGGCTCCATGTTGCGAGTGTATCATCTTGTTGAAAGGCAGCTGACAGACACTGCAATTTAAGGAGTGGCGAATTCGGTGGAATACTGCATGTGGAACAAAAGTCTTCCTTGACCAAAATGTAAACCTTGCTCGCCACTTTTGTCACTACTTTTATGCAGTTATGCAATGAAATGGAAAGCTAAATGCTGATATATCACATCACTATCTGCTATCTATCTGTTATATCACATGTCAATCTATCTGCTTTATCACATGTCTATCTATCTGATATATAACATGTCTATCTGTCTGCTATATCACATGTCTGTCCATATACTATATGTCTAACCAATTGATATATCACAACTAATTGTATTGTATCTATCAGAGATGGGTAACTAATCGATTAGGTTCGAATTCTAATTTATTAGCAATTTTTTAAGCTAATTCTAATCGATTGGATTTGTTTAAATTATGCTAAGAACGAGTTAACAACTGCATGCTGTGTCAAACTACTTGATTCAGTAAAAGCAGCCAATTTTTGAAGTGTAAAATTAAAGTTTCATAAATCTAATGAGAGTTGCAGCTCCGCGATATCGTATTTGCTAACAAGGAAACCTCTCGAGATATACAGAGACTATAGTAGGCCTATACAGTGACTTGCTGCTGTAACTTGCTGTGCTTTTATTAAAATTTCACAAATTCATGAAGCAATATATATATGTATGAATAATTATCAAAATCTAATTCTGATTGCTAATTGATCGGCTGCTGTTAATTCTTATTCTAATCGATTAGCAAATTTCAGTAGCTAATTCTAATTCTAATTGATTAGCAACTTAACTTATCGTGCCCATCTCTGGTATCTATATTTGTAAAAGGACCTCTTGCAGTGCTCACCAATAAGAGGCGCTCCCAGTGCAAAATACCTAAAGAAAAGAAATTGGTCTTATTATATATAAGACAACGAACGGAGACACTTGGACCACCAGCTAACAAGGAGGAACGTGTCAATGGAGGAAGCAATGGTTCCATAGTGCAGGGTCAGTGAAAGCAAAAGCTTGGGTTTTGGCCATGCATGCAGTCATCCTAGTTATAAGACGATTAGGTGCATGTTTTCAACGTTCAATGGGAATTATACGTCCGAAGTGCATGCTCCTTCACAATATATCTATTGCTGCGGGTTTCCGAGGTACACGCCATGGAACTGTTGAGCTTTTCGATGGAATACATGAGGATGCTCTTACTGACCCCATTTTTCATTCCGATGACGTATACCCAACCATGGTTTACGTAGACTTCAGAAGGGCCGCTCTTTCATTTGAACCATGCACCGCTACTGATCCCGTCCCTTTCTTTTGAAATGCCGCCGTCCTACATCAGTCACTGAGTTCGTTAACTCATCTTCTGCCTGTCTGTTGTGCTCCACTGCCTTCTTCCCGTCTTGATACCAATTCGTCGTCTCCTTCTCCATTGACTCGATGATTACTCGGCCTTTCTCTATTCCGTTCCTTGAGTCGTCTAGATTCCTTCCTCGTTCCTTCCTCCCTTTTCCTGAACGCACCGTTCTCAACTCATCTCTCTTCCGTCCACTCATCTGCCTTGTATATAGTAGGCCTATACCATAACACCACTCACTGCCCTATACATATATATGTTTAGTAAGTATATACTAAAAAAAATTATGACGTCAGCGGCCGATGTTGTCATGAGATGACATTAAACTGATGATTAAACAAACAAACAATACTTATTAAACAATAGCTCTCTGCACATGTATATATCTGCCTGCCTCTCAGTCTGTGTTTATGTCTGCCTGTCTGTCAAAATCGCTGTTTATTCTATGGTTGGGTCCTTTGTGGTTTGGCACGAGTTTCGTATCGATGCTATATAGCCTAAACTGTCGTAATTATTACAATATCCCTTGGACTAACACTAAGGGTAGCAGTGGACTTGACAAATGACCGATTATAATGGAGATAATTTATTCGTACCCGTCGCCGCCAAATAGCTGACGTCAGGAACTGATAATGATGATGATGATGAATTACGATATATAGGGCATTCAGTATAGCCATGAAGTGTTCAAGCGATTGAGACTCCACTGATGCAGGGCCCTCTGCAGGTCAGATCAGGGCGCTTGGCTCTGCCCAGCTTCACACAGACAATTGCCGTAATCACCATATCCCTCAGGGGAGAAAAGATGGAGAAGGAGGAAGAGGAAATGGAGTGGGAATGAAGAGGAGGACGAGGAGGAAACGGAAGTGGAGGAGGACGAGGAAGAGGAGGATCTCCTTTTGGACAGCGATAAGACGACTTATCCCTGAAATGCGGGATTATTCCAACCTCTTGTGTGATCCAAGTCTACGTCTGTGACAGCAGGTGGTCTATATATCCCACATGGCCGTCTTCAACGACCCTCCTCTGTACCTTTAAATACTGCAGTCTCTTCCTACCCGTTCGTCAGCCCATGACCGACCAAGAGGCGGTGAATATGTCCACCTCCATGGCCAGGCACAGAAATCTCGATCCGATAGCAGAGCGCACGATATTCAAACGCATACTGCAGATAGTCGTATCTGTGATGAGGCGTTTACCAGACTTTAGATCAATTAGCGTCTTAATTACGACTCTAAGTCCTGTTCTTTGAAAGCTCCATTAGGAGGCTGCGGTCCGGTGAAGCGCATCGGGTATCCGCGTTCTGTACAGTTTTTGGCCGCGGGTGGCAACCTGTGAAGAAATCGGAATGCACCCGGGTCTAATTAGCGTCCGTTTTAATTCGGCGATGGAGCAGAGACGGGCTCAGCAGATTATAGGTCATGTCAGGTATTAACCTGCGACAAATCTCGGCTTATGAACCCAGTTTGGTCACGGCCCATTAGGACGCTAAAAGCCCAGATCCAAAACCAGAAACACATAACATGGACTGGTGCATATATACGTTTATTTACGGAAAATGCGCTGGTTTATCTGCGGGGTCTTTGCGATCAAACTCATAGCGGGTTGACCGATGTGATCTCCCTACCTGTCGCAGTTATCTTTGTCCACTGCTATACTCTGTTGCCGTTTATATAGAATATTTATTTAGCGTTCTGTTGAAGTGGAGTGGGCGATAGTCCAGTGGTCAACGTGATAGACAGTCAACCGAGAGGGCGAGGGTTCAATCCCCAGGGCAGAACCTTGTTTCAAGATGTCTGCACCACCTGCGCCCCTCATATATCCAACTCAGCTATAATGAGTACACTGACCGTACACTGTCGGTGGGTTGGAAGATAAGGCGGCGAGGGAAAGAACTGAAATCTCCCTTCATAGAAAAACGGAAGTCGTATGCACCCACGGCTGCCTCTCATGATTGGCTTCTTCTAATAACCTGCTATAGTAATAATTTCTCTGGGGTATACTTTTAGAGATTGTCACGATTGGTTAAATTGTTAATCGATTATAGAATTAGAATTAGCTGCTGAAATTTGCTAATCGATTAGAATTAGCAAAATCTTGTAACTAATTGATTAGAATTAGCTGCTTGTCTAATCGACTAGAATCTAGTCAACTAGAATCTAGTCGATTAGTTACCAATCTCTTGTTACTCTCTTTAAAAAACTTTCTGTTCATACTTTATAACTGTAATTGATGCCTTTTATTAATAGTTATTTTAGTGATAAACTCAGAAAATAGACAAGTACATTCATTTTGCTGGCCGACTTTCTCATCACGAAAGCCGAGTACATAATTTCTATTAATACCTTTCTATTAGTAAACTTATTAATAATAACTAATGCAAATAATAACTTCCTGTATCGATAAACCAGAGATAAAGATAGGAGTCCTGCCTTTACTCATGACCAATTCTCTCATCGTTAAAGTCGAAGATATATTTTGTGACATTGTGTGAGACCAGAGGTGGCAACAGAAATTCCGGGCCCCTATAGTATAAATATAGGAATACCAGTCACGAGCCACTAAAATATATCTTTGGCTTTATGAGAAAATTATTCTAAAAAACAAATTGAAATAATTCAGTGCAGGTATACGTATACGGCCGTACGAAATTATATTTATATACACAACTATGATTTTATTCACGTTGTAAATTTAAAAATTTATTTTTCAAATTGATGCTAATCAAAAAGTAACTTTTCCGGATCTATAGCTTCAGCAAAATCGATTATAATGTCTTCGTAGTTCAACGATTTTGCCAGATCATATTCGATTGCAAGAGTTGCAAGTCCATTCATGCAGTTTTTCTTCATAATAGATCGTTGAACACTTTTAATTTGCTTCAGCTTATAAATTTTTATAAGTTCATGTAGGGTCCAGCCGTGACCCCCAAAAGTAGTCGGTCTCTGCCCCCTCTCGAGCGGACCTCTGTGAGACAACTATATCTCTGTCACTCGATCCTCCCCTAGAAGCTGCAGAACGGTTATATATGTATACTATACAATGATGCAGCCTATGCTATACATGTACTATAACGCTATACTATACTACTACACTATACTATACTATACTACACTATAGATGTATACTATACCATACTGCATACAGTACACTTATATGAAACGGTTTGGCTTATTATTCATTGAACCACCGTGTATATACAAAGATGGTATACGGTGACTATACTATATAAAAAGACTTTGGGGAAGTCCTTCACGGGTAATTGCTCAGCACCATTGATCAATGCTTAGATCTCGACGCTTAATAAATAGTTGGAAATGAAGGGTCTCGCATAGTACAACAATAAAAAATAAATTAGATGAATTAAACGCATGGACTTATTGACACTACATAAACAGATGTGTATAGATGCGTATGCGCTATCGGTATTGTCAACTACGAACCGTGCTTTGTCTTTATATATACATATCTACATAAATATAATTATAATATATAATATATATGTAATATATATATATATATATATATATCAAGATTACATTAAGCATGTGAGTCTAATGTTGATGCCTAAACGAAGTTGAACATGATACGCAAGCACCCAATATGCGCATATGTATATACGAATATATATATAATATAATAGTCATCCCAATACATTAGCAGATATATACATTACATATATATATACTATATATATATATATGCTGGTGTTTCTGTCGCGCCTTGGATGAGACGTGCGGGGGTCATGACCCATCCGTCGCGTGAACACTTTTCAAGGTTCTGCATATCAAAGAAAGCCACGTTCTGAACGACACCAGCCCCTCAGCTGCAGCAGCAGCAGGCGTAGCATCATCAGCATCATTGTCAGCGGGGATGCGGCAGACAAATTGAGAGCACAACGGTCGAACTGCAGGGATGGAGCGGCGTAGAAGAGTCTAAGTGTGGCAGGAGACGTAGCAGCTAATGATTCAAAACAGATTCAGACATATTCGGACGGTCGACGATCGCACTCAAGAGCGACGAATAGAGGACTAGGAGGAGGAGGAGGAGGAGGAGGGGAGAAGGAGGAAGGGAGGAGGGAGGAGGAGGAGAAGGAGGAGCAGGAGGAGCAGGAGGAGGAGGAGGAAGCAGGAGATGGGGAGGAGGAGGAAGAAGAAGAGGAGGAGGAGGTGTAAGAAGAGTAAGAGGAAAAGAGAGGACCTTCCAAACTGTTCTCAGTTTCACCAACTGTTGAAGACTACATTCTTCCGTATGGCCTAAATGCGGTCGGGAATAAGGAGGACCTGGAGAGTAGGGATCTTGAAGGGGAGGAGATATAAATTCTGATTGATTGATTGATTGAGGAGAGGAGGAGGAGGAGGAGGAGGAGGAGGAGGAGGAGGAGGAGGAGGAGGAGGAGGAGGAGAGGTTAGAAGTGAAAACGACAACTTTAACTTCAATACCCCGACTGCAATTCGATATGGGATACAAAGAGCTCATAATACGGCACCACACACACGCCTACGCACGCAAATACGCCTATGCGCAGATATATATATATATATATATATATATATATATATATATATACAGGTACATATTGCACTTAATAAAGTGTAGACTTATAATTGCAATATGCCAGCCTGTCTCTCAGTATATCCTTGATCGGCCTGTCATCCATGCATCTCCGTCCGTCTGTCTGTCTGTCTGTCTGTCTGTCTGTCTGTCTGTCTGTCTGACTCTGTCTGTTGTATCCTTGGCCTACGTGCATAGTATACATTCGGAGGCGATGAAACCGAATCTTTATAGCGATGAGGTCGAATCTGAAACAACTTACAAGAGACCGAATCTGGAGCTAAGTGTTTTTCTATAAGGTGCACATACGCCGACAGAAAGAGGAGAAGCTATAGTGTTATTCACGAGGCAGATATATATAAATAATGTGTGTGTGTGCGTGTGTATATATATATATATGTGTGTGTGTGTGTGTGTGTGTGTGTGTGTGTGTGTGTGTGTGTGTGTGTGTGTGTGTGTGTGTGTGTGTGTGTGTGTGTGTGTGTGTGTGTGTGTGTGTGTGTGTGTGTGTGTGTGTGTGTGTGTGTGTGTGTGTGTGTGTGTGTGTGTACATAGGCCTACATCCTACAGGCTTTCAAATAATTATCTTATAGGTCTATAGGCCTATAACGGAACCCATTCAAAAATTATGTTTATATGACCACGTGACTTTGCTGCATTTAGAGGATTGGTGGCCGCTAAGAGGAGTCATCGACAGCAATTTAAGTTATTAACGGCGCGATGTTCTTTACAACCAGTGCTACCACTCCTTGGGATTTTTCCCAACATTTTCGGATTTTGGGGTCGACATGGGATCTGTGGATTTTGCATAACAATCTTGGGATTTTTTCTAAGGTCTACAGACTATAGTTTTTACCGTACTTTCAAACAGTGACAGCGAATCAGATTAGAAAAAAACTCACTCAGCGCATGGGTATGTCTGGTATTTTAAAATATTTTTCTCTCGTTTCGTTTCTGGCCTTATAACTTCTATTCTGCTTATTTTCTATATCTTCCTGATTTGCTCTTAGTTTTGTTGATTCTCTTATTTTTCTTTTATGTTTCGTTCATTCTTTTTCTTCGTCTTCGTCTATAAGCCAATCTCTTCGCTGGCTTCGCCTGTTGTTTCTTCCTTTTTATCATATTTACTCTGTCTTTTGGTTTTCACTTCGTTTTTTTATATTGCTCCTTAATTTTGATTTTTCTCTTTCTTCTACTCTTGATATATACAGATGTTTAATCTGTTACTTCTCGTTTATCTTCTCCTTTGCTTGTTGATTCTCGTTTCTTTCTTCATTCTCTGACTTCACATTTTGCTTTTCTTATTTTTGTTTGCATAAAGCAACACTGGAGGAATATAGATGCAGCTCTGTTTCAAACAGAAGTCGCAATCACAAAATCAAGGTACGATAAAATTCCAAAGCTTTCCAGAGCTATATAAGAGTTTATATAAAAGTTCAAGAATTCGAGCAGCCTTATAATTATAGCTGAAGTTGAGAGATATCTGTCACAGGTTATATATGACAAGAGGCTTGCAGTATATCTCTAAAGTCAGATATGTCGTGTAACGTTGCGGATTAGATCCTTCGTCATTTAGGCGTAACCTCTCCAATTTCACGTTGCAGGGCTTTACTTTCTTTGCGCTCTCTGTGACTTAAGTTATAAGTAAGGATACTGTATGTGCACTGGCAAACGCACAATTGGACATACAGCAAGAAACAATATTATAATACATAGAAGTATAATGACTGATAATTAAAGATACAAAATAATTGTGTTGATGATTGAAATAAATTAAATTTTAGTGTTACACAAGTCATCTATATATACTCTATAGCATCCGGTGTGTACCATGCAGGCGGCAGTGCCATGCAGCTCTGGGATTATAAGCCCCTCTAAAGATTAACTAGGCCTACAGTTTAATAATAACTAGGCCTATAGGGCTAGTACTGATTTAAACAAATTCGATTAATCTCTTAAATTTAACTTCGATTAATCGATTGAATGATTAATTTGGTATCCGTTAAGTAAGAGTGAAAACTGTCTAAAATGTAGTAACTGAGTCAGTTATTATTTTCCACAAAAAATTTCGAACTATGGTATAAGCGAACAGTTTATTGCAATGAAGAGAGTTAATTTTGTCGCCATTTTCACTTTCCCATGCATCAGCATTCAGGCCTACCTTAAATGCAAAATGTTCGTTTAATTTTCTACTCAAAGGTTTTACATTATCATTGTTCGTCATATTGTTTATATTCAGGAAATGGGCCGCTCGACAACATGAAATAAGTAAAAAAATTTAACCGAACAATCCGAAATCAAATCGATTAAACTTTTTAACAATTAATCAATTAATTAATCAATAAAATCCGCAGACCTAATACTAATGCATGTCCGTTTGTCCAATCGAGTCTATATACATGTATATACTTAAAATTACATAAAGATGACACGAGGGCGAAGAAATATAATTTAAGCTTATATATAGGCAGGTAGGCCTATAGGACAAAAGACAATCTTTTCTTTATTGATAGTGTATATAGTTCAACTTAAACTAGTGGGTCGTTAACATCATGAAATAATCAGAACTTGCAGTTCAGAAACACGAACAATTAAAGTAAGGGTAATAATTGGCCAAAAATTTAGTGTAAATTTAATCAGTTTGCCTCTGGAATTAATTTCTTTTTATGCACCATCAATGCTATAGCTCATGACTCACGAGAGGCCCAATAAAAGTTGTGAGGTAACTTATGGTTTATTGAACAGCTGACACACGCAAAGTCGTTGTAAATGTCGACGACAAAAGTGGTCGACAAAATTCCTATGACGTCAAATATTTTTGGCGAATAAAGTTAAACCTCGTTTACTATAATGCTCCATTGAAAAGTTCAACCACTTAATGACCCCATGCATGCATGCAGTCACTATCAAAACCAATCTTCGCAGTTTACAGCGCTGTGACGCTATAATGAGAGGGGCCTCTGTCTATATTATAGTCCTCAAACTTCTTTCAGATAGGCCTATAGGGAACGGTAACAAATTTCGTAATCGCGCGGTCTCGAAATTTCTAGAGTGCTGTACTTAACACTAAGCGCAGGGCACCAGCTTATTCACGAGCGCTACGCCGTGTCGGAGGGGTTGGCCAGAGAATTTAGTATATATCTTACATGTCGTTCGCCAAATATAGGCATATACTTATGACAAAATTTAATGTCAAATCGCGAGCTTCGGTATCCACTGATAAAGTATATTTTTAACATTGGCAATCAATCAGCTCATTAAGATAATCATGTGATTGTCTCTATATTTCTGAAGAGTTGCTTCGTGCGCTCTATCTTGTATACACTATAGCATATTCATTCGTCAAAATTGCTGATCGTCAAATATTTTCCATTAATGATTCTAATTAAAACACGTTTATATGTTATAAATTTTCCAGAGCAAGTAGACAAATTAATTATTAAAAATAAGATCAGTTTTGTGACTGCTCAATGAGTCTCCCATTATTCACCCTTCACACACTCCCTCGTCTATATTAATTGAACATTTTTATAAAACGCCCTCTCAAGAAATATATATGTATACGGTGATGATCGCACTATAGACAAGAGGTATATCCTACATAAACTGCAGGCGAATGAGTGTCTTTATACCCGTCAGTTTCCTCGTGAGGTACATGACGACGGCGATAGACAATAGATGTCGCTAGCATGTAAAAACTTTCAAACCTTATACATCGAATCATTGTAGTAACTGTTCACATGGAGGTCCCACAATGTAATTTGATATACTGAGCATACACAACGCTTAATGAAACGCATCCGAATGAAGAAAGTCAAACATGCCACGGTGCTCCTCATGCATCATGGTTCATGCACTCTCTTCGTGTTGTCACTTACCAAACGGACATGCGCTGGGCCATCATGTATACCTCAAGTGTACTAATACTGGACCTAAGTGGTTACACGTCGGCCCTTGACGGCTGCCTGTATACGATCGCGGTTCGAATCCCGCCGAGGATGCATATCTGGGAAACCACGCACCATGCATGACACGCACAACAGATTGTATCGTATACTTTATATATATGTGGGGCGCGGTGGTGTAGGGGTATGTTCGGTGCCTTGCAGCCGGAGGGTTGCTGGTTCGAATCCACCTCAAGCCGCCGCGTAGGGACCCTGGGCAAGTCCTTCACTCGCAATTGGTCATGCGCTTCGGCGTGAAACTCCGATTCAGTGTCCGCGCTTTAGTCGGGAGCGCCTCTGAGTAGAAATCTTGAAGGGGCGCTATAACAAGTGACCTTAATAAATATATTACTGATTATACTTCAGCATCATGGTCCATCATTGTAAGTCAGATCGCTCCTTGCAGGACGTTTAGGAAGTGCTCCGTCCTATTTATCCGATCTCTGTCGCCCGGTTTCCGACTTAGCCTCTCGTCGGGCTCTGCGCTCTTCGGCTAAGGGGAGCTCTTGATCCCTCGGGCCCGCACCTCGGTCAAACAGCGTCGAGCCTTTTCGGTTGTTAATTTGGCTCTCCACTTGGAATGGGCTCTCGCTTACGTTACGCTTACTGCCCCGGAATAATTTGCCTGCTTTCTACCATGCAGTTGCTCAAGTCCTTTGTCTTTGACCGTGGCTGGGCTGGGAGCGCCTCTAAGTATAGGCTTCTTGAAGAGGCGCTATATAAATTTCCGGAATGAATTAATGAAAGAATGTAGCCGCATATATGTTGTAATCGTATACTCCCGAATTTATATAACGCCGCTTCAAGAGAAGGGGCGCTCTGCAGAGGAGCTCCCGACTGGACAACGCAAGACCACACAATCAAACAGAGTGGTGATATTTAAGTGTTTATGGAAATAGGTAGAGGATGATCAAGGAGCTCATGTTACAGCTTATACACTAAGCAACCTATTCTGCGGACAGATTGACCGACCACATACAGCGAAGACTCGATGCTCGCGCCTGAGAAAGTTCGGGCTGTTGGCGGGACAACTGTATACGTTACAGAAGGAATTGAATGAACCCTGCATGCAGTTATACACGGACAAGACCAAGGCACATATTATGGCTCCATCAGAGTTATGTGTCTCGATCGCTGGACTGATATTACTTCAACATAAACTTGTAATTCATTACCCTCATCGTATACTTCTAAGGTATAAACATTTGAAAATCGCTCTATGTAGTCTATATATGCCTTTGCAGTCAGTCAGCCAGTCAGTCAGTCAGTCGGTCGGTCGGTCGGTCGGTCGGTCGGTCGGTCGGTCGTCAGTCAATCAGTCAGTCAGTCAGTCAGTCAGTCAGTCAGTCAATCAGTCAGTCAGTCAGTCAGTCAGTCAGTCAGTCAGTCAGTCAGTCAGTCAGCCAATCAGTCAGTCAGTCAGTCAGTCAGTCATTCGGTCTTTAGCTTCTGTTTTTCTGTAGCATGCAATGCTGTTTTAGGTATACGTATGTTTATTTATCATGGGGAAATGAAAGCATAATAATTATAGGCTGATAAGTTTACAGTGTGATTAATGCAGTCGGATATTTGCGAGTCAGTATAGGCCTACTCTTAAAAATGAAGGTTATAATTGGCTTTTGGACGGCAATTAAGACAACAGATCGTTGTGTTGTAGATTTTTGACGTGTATTAAACAATGCATTCGGGAAACTTACTGGTTTGAGACTTTTCTGCAGTGAGACTTAATCAAGGAACAGTACATAACCATTTCTGAACGAGTGCAACTGACGGCATTAGAGTATTACATGCAGTCTCATGAGGATTAATTGTATACAGAAAAAAATTCTGAACATGGTAAACAACATTGCAAGAGACAATGATGGATCGATGCTTAAGTTTGCATCAATTCAGAATGTGAAAGTAAAGAAATAAATCAGTTAAGCTCTACAGAATGCGATGAACTATATACTGTCTGCTGTCAACTGCCCAATACGGGGTATTATGTGAAAGGCAGACACGTTGGCCGCTATCGGACGATCCCCTATATATATATATGTCGCGACTGCGATCATCAAAGTACGCTGTACTCGGTACGCGGTAGTCTCGGTTGCCCGCTGTACTCGTGCCAGTTACTAAATTAAAGCGGGTAATCGGGCCTTTCGGGTCGCTGGTCACGTGCCTGCAGGGATAGGCTTCCTGAAAACTATCCAGGAAGCCAAAAGGCTTTCTGTTTAAAAAACAGTTTAAAATGTACTTGTAACGTAACTCCGAGCATTAGCATTTGCGCTGAGAGTAGACAGTTTTGTTAAGCATCCTATAGGCTAGGTGTAGCCTACTATCGACGATGATGTATGTAAATTATCATTACTTACAATAATAATTACAGGTCTATTCGCAAGCACCCTTTGTATGCATGATCCAATTGAACGATTGAGGGTGAGACCGTATACGTTGGGCAGACTCCCCCATGCCATGGGTGCAAGATGTTGCGCATACATGAATACCTCTATATGCTGTTGACTTGTATACATTTGCGGTATACAGTGTCGACAATTAAGTCAGAGAATTGTTAGACTATATATATAGTATACGCGGCTGTTGAATTGGAAGCAAATGACAAGTCCTTTGATTCACTGTATCTATATAATTATAGCCTTGGATATCTTCGGGACCTCAGTTCGGTGCCTTATTAATTGGCTGCATTAAGAGCCAAAGAGAAGAAATGAGACCTCGCATCCATGTAAGAGATGGCCAGACTGGTGTATACGTGCTTGCAAGCTGGTGCTCTGTCTTCCGCGAGAACCTCGTCATTGGCTGCCCAACCGCGTCAGTTACAACACAGAAAGTCATGAGAGTTGTACTGAGAAAAGAGCAAGTGTGCATATATGTATGGTCGTGGAGCTTCCATACTTGTACGCATGTAGAAAATCTAAGCAGACTTTTTAAACTGTTTATCTTGGACCTGCATTTTCAACCTGCAGCGAAAATAGCCTGTACAGCTATAAACAATACAACATTGTTACCTGATCTCGTCATCTGTTCGGTAAATATATTGAAACAACGAAATAACTTCTAATTAAATATAAAATGCTAATAAAGTGCCTTATTTATATTGCCTAAAAATACAGTCAAGATAGAAAGTGTCGTAGAATTGTTGGTTGTTTGAATTAAGACATAAGTATTTGTGATTCCATGTCAGTGTGATTCTCGTTAACGATAACGATAACGAAAATGTTCGTTAACGAAAATATACCAAAGGTGCTATGATAACTATAACTATAACTAAAAAATATCATTAACTATAACTACAACTATAACGAAAATAACAATAACGAAAATTCGTCTTTATTTGCTCGTGCATGCATAAAAAATAGGAAGTGCAATATGGACGATTCGACATAAATTTAAACTTACCTTTTTCAAATATTTTATCATGCAATTTGTCAGTTATTTTGGAAACTCGTCTGATCTTCATGAAGCTGATATGCACCCATGCTTCAAAGGCTTTCAAAGCTCTGAGCAAATTGTGAAAAAGCAATTAATGCTTTGTGCTTAATTGAACAACTAAGTAGTAACTAAAATTAACTAAAATAAAATTCCATTAACTATAACTATAACTATAAAAAAATATATAACTATAACTATAACTATAACTAAAATAAAAAGCCATTAACTATAACTCTTAACTAAACTAAAATAAAATCTGTAAGGAGAATCACACTGTTCCATGTATGCTCTCGCATGCATGGCACACAATTTTGTAGTTCTTTTAACCGAACTTGCCATTTTGGCACACAAGCCGCGTGCAGCGTAGGGACCCTGTGATTGTCCTTCACTCGCAATTGATCATGCATATCCGGAAACTCCGATTCGAAGTCCGCTTAAATAGATAGTCCCCTATATATACTAACAATACATAATACACATAAAATTTGTCAATCGAAGTTTACATAATATAGGACTATTTTATGCCTAGTGAGAACCAGAGGTGCTATGCATAATCGATTAGAATATTAATCGCATATAGTTAACTTTCTCCCTTTTTTCGTTTTGCTCAGTTGCTTAAGTCTTTTCGTTCTCAACTTAAGACTTACCTTTTTCAAATTGTTTATCCAATTAGACTGCATGCCTCTCTAATTCTAACGGACTGATCTTCTGGATATTGACCTGAATATATACACGGCTTGGTTTTTGTGCACCGTCTATCGATGCTTTGTGCATTAAACACCGACGTCATAGAAGTTATAACTTATAAATGACAATTATACGTTCATAAATATATACAAGTGCATATATATAGTCATACATGCATGTGCACCACTATACTCTAATTGATCCCTAATGTGATGCGTCAAATTTAAAAGATAGGCTATAGTGTACAAATTATACCTGGGATTCATAAAGTAGGCCTATCGATGTCCGCTTAAATATTAACAAAGAGAAAGCTTCTAATGGCAATCGATGTTTAAAATATAGGTACCTTTCTATCTGCTTAGTGAGAACCAGAGGTAACTAATCGACTAGTTTCTAATCGATTAGCGCTAATCGATTAGAAAAACAGCTGATTCTAATTCTAATCAATTAGCTACAAGATTCTGCTAATTCTATTTCTAATCGATTAGCAATTTAACTAATCGTTCCCATTTCCTGGCGAGAACACTATTAAACTGCAATAAGATAATTACAAATTTATACATAAAACGAAGGTGGAAATAAACTAAATACATGGGATGTATATACAGGGCCCACATAAATGTAGCAGGCTATAGATCTTAGCACAATGAGGATATAATATATTAGCAAACTGAGCCAATCAGTGTACAAATCGTATACTTGAAAGGAAATTAAAATCTAAAGTATATTGAAGTCCGTTTATATAATTATGAGAACTTAGAAACCCGAATACAAAGTATGCAATCAAATTAACAGTCAATACGTGTCTTTAACAGATCTCGTTTCGTACCTGCTTCTTAAACACGTTCACACTATTACGCACTTGACGTAGCCTATATCATCACAGGTAGCGTGTTGTAAACCGACGGACAGCTGCCTCAGTTGATGTTAAAATAACCGTAGAAATTCTCTGAGCATATAGTGCATGCAATGGGAAGTGACCATCAGAGATGTTTTGAAGTAACCAACAAAGACTTAAGGTAGGAAGGTCTGTTGATATTTAGCGGTACATAAACATGGAAATTTGAGCCTTTTAATGGAGTTAATGTTTAGGCTGCTAAGTTTACACAAACAAATTTTTAGTAAGATTTATCCATTAATGCAAAGTTTTGGCAGCAAAAACTCTTTGGACCAACTGCATCTTTAATGACAGAGATGCAGTTGGTAGTTGGTACAAAGAGTTGATCTAGCATAAATTCGTTGGATGCATACATGCACACATGCATACATGTACACATGCATGCATACATAGGCCTACATACATACATACATACATACATACATACGTGCATACATACATACATACATACATACATACATACATCATACATGCATGCATGCATACATTCAGCTGCTCAGCCTCCCCTCTCTAGTCTCTCTGGCAACCGGACTCGTAAATCCACTAGACTGCTCTGGACAACCCTTCTGACTCGACGCAGCGCTCGTAAATAAGCTGGTGCTTTAGAGTAGAGCCAACGCTTCAAACATTCAGAGTTTACGAATACAAGTATGCACACAACCAGCATCCATTATTGTACACCATCAGCTTGTACCATTAGTGTGTACCATATTAGTGTATGCACGAGGTGTCATGACTGTGTACAGAGTACAGACACACTATACAGCTGGTAGATGCCCTGTTTGCATGTGTGTGCCAATTGAATTCGTTTGTTTGTCTTCTAACTGATTTATTTACAAATACTCACCCATCACAGACATTGGTTCAGTTCTCTTGGGGCAAAGTTCTTCTTCTCTTCTCTTCTCCCGGATGAAGCAGTATAGTTCGTCCAAAGAGTCTCTATTCCTAAAGAGACATGACTCGACGAAGGTCCGTCAGTCGTGTATTTGGCTTTAGCCCCGATTCAGTCACCAAATATACAGCGATACGGATGAACGGACCTAGCGGCGAAGAGTTTGATGGTTTCTGAAAGAAGTCATGTCGAAAAAACAAGCCTCATCCAAATCCTCGTCTCAGTATCAATCAACAGGTGACGAAGCTTAACTCGGCGATTTCAACCGTGGCCTGGCCCGCCCACGCCAGCCCCCATTGGTCGAGCGGGCTGTCAGTCATTGCGAAGGCGTCGGCGATTGGTCAGCAGGCGCCTGACTGACAGCCGACGCGCCGTAACCAGGTAAGGACCCGGACTTGGTTTATCGCTGGCGTTTTCTTTATTGACTGATTCTGTCACTTGAATATTGACGGGTCGTTGAGCTGTTCAAATAATAGATCCGTAAACAGACTTGAAAACTAATTCGTGGCGGTTCGTAACAGGTTCTGGTCCGTCTCTGTGCGTGACGGGGCGTGACCAACTTACGCACGCGCATAATGGTCGTCTATTTCGGTCGACGACAAAAATGCCTTTGCGATAGCAGTTATGACATAGGCCGCCGACTGATGAATGGCAGGGAGGGTGAGGCATACGGATGGGTGGGTGAGGCATGGACGTGACGCCATGACCTCCACTGTCCTCCTCAGGTTGGCGGCTTCTATACCGACCGACCGACGATCTCTCCATCTCTTCCTTGTCCTTGATCGCTACCCAGTGCAAGTTTTGAGTGCATGCATAGGCTTGGTATTTGTAACCTCATCTATAGACTATAATGCACTATAATGTACGGATAACAACACATTGTCTATACCGACCGAACGACAGACCGAGAGACAGGCAGACAGACAGACAGACAGACAGACTGACAGACAGATCGACCGACAGACTGACAAGCAGACTGACTGACACACAGACAGACTGACATGCCGACTGACAGACAGACATGCAGACAGACCGAAAGACAGACCGACAGACAGACCAACACACAGACAGATCCACAGACATACCCAGACAGACACATACAGACAGACAGAGACAGACAGACAAACAGACAGACAAACAACAGACGACCGAGACAGACTGACAGACAGACACTG
Organism: Aporrectodea caliginosa; assembly: GCA_020284085.1. NCBI lineage: Eukaryota > Metazoa > Annelida > Clitellata > Crassiclitellata > Lumbricidae > Aporrectodea > Aporrectodea caliginosa. The sequence continues at coordinate 505,059 of JACEVL010000833.1, read as the reverse complement.
ACAGACTGACAGACAGACCGACCGACCGAGGAGACAGACAGACAGACAGACCGTGACAAACATATAAACCACATCCCCAAGAAGCACTCAAAACATCAAACGATTTCGTTGCAATGTTGCAATTCTGAACACTAATTAACGAGTGAAATCCAGAAGTCTGTAAGTGTAAATGTGTCTTAATTAGACAGTCACGTGATGGAAATGAGTTTGACGCATCTCAAAATGCCACAGTGCATGAAAAATCATCAGTTCTTCTGTAAGCCAAGATCAAGCAAATGTGAGTCTGTTATTATGCGTGGGCCAAATAGTACACAGACAATTTCGTCTATTATAGCAACACTTCAGTATATTTACCCAGTGGCGGATTCCGAGTTTCACGACGGGTACCAAGCATACATACACAAAAAGCCACAATTAACTGGGCTCGCTTGACTTTGGTTCCTGCAGGTTTATTTTAATAATATATGATACTCAACTTTTCATGCTCTTTCATATATCCTTAATTCGTACACTCTTGAGATACTCTTCATGTCCTCCTCTCCTGGACTTTTCCTCCAATCGTTCAATCATAATCACCTGTCTCAATTAAGTTATGAAGACGACATTGTGAAATACCGTAATTTCAGTCAGAATATTTGCCATGGTCTTTTATTGACATAATCAGTTAGTCCCCGTTTCATTTAATGGACTTCTTATTTATACAGAGATGCTCAGTTGATTTAAATTCAGCGTTATTTTTATCGCGCATGAATCAATCAGTCAATCAATCAATCAATCTCAATCAATCAATCAAATCAGTTTACTGATCAATCAATCAAATCAGTTTATTGAACACCAATAATAACATCGATCTTACAGTCACTCAAAGAGGCCTGTGCGTTAAACAATAGGAATGCGGATAACATAAAAAAAAGATAATTTAATGTGACATGTATAAATTAGTAAAAAAAAGAAAATTAATTGAAATTTAAAGTTCAGCACAATGTTAAAACTCTGCAGTCTCTAATAATACGCAGCACCAATTTGGCAGAAAAATACAGATAAAATAATTAAGAAATTTTTGGGTATCCAACTAGTTAGCTTATAGCGGGGCAGAAATTTGTGTCGCGATTTCTGCTTCACTTCGTATACCAACGAATGCCTCAGGCTATATAGCTTAAGTAAGTAAGTAAGTAAGTAAGGTGAGTCAAGTAAGTAAGTAAAAGCGTAAGTAAAGTAAGTAAGTAAGTATATTCTTTAATAAAACCAATTGCATATCCGCACTCTGGTGTACATACATCTTAACAATTAACAATCAACAGTTAATGTCAATACGAGTACAACATTCTAACAATAAACGTCTTTCGCTGTAAATTATCTGCAAGAGGTACACAATGGTCGTGCGATCGCGGTCGCAGGGTATATTGTTGGGGCTTTTTGGTGGAAGTAAACTATGCAGTACGTGGCCCTGGTTCATGAGGACTTGCTTGCTTGGGATTGCTCTTCTTCTATATAGCAGAGGTGTCAAACCTTTTTACTGGAGGGCCAGTGGCAATATTTTCCAGCAAGTGGCGGGCCAAGGAGAGGAAGGTGCCTGAGGACAATTGTTTAGCAGGGCTTCCATGGAAGGGCGGATTGGTGTGCCCGTCCTAGAAAATCTTTGCAAAACTAAATCTTAAATGGTGTATTTTTAGCATAACAACCGTAAAATTGACAACATTTTAAACTTTTAAAAGAGCTTCGTAACTTTTATTAACAGACAACCAACTGTATAAACCAGACAGAGATATATGCTATATATGATATATTTTAAAGTTTAAAATGTTGTCAAGTTTACGGTTGTTATGCTAAAAATACACCATTTAAGATTTAGTTTGCAAAGATTTTCTGGACGGGCACACCAGCTCTTCGCATTGCCTACCGGGTCTCTGCATTGGTCCGACGCTGCACTGAGGGCCTGGCTCCTCCATATCTGCGAACTCTGCTGCCCTACTGTGACTGTTCCGCGTCGTGGCTCGTTACGCTCAGCGGTGCAAGCAGAGTTCCTTGTCCCCCGTGCTCGGACTGCTATCCGACAGCGCCGCGCCTTCTCTGTGGCTGGCCCGGTGACCTGGAATGGGCTTCCGGTGGCACTGAGTCTGACCTCAATAGGACACTCTGCTCAGTTCTTCTCTAGCCTTAAGACTGTCCTGTTTGACCGAGGTTGGGCTGGGAGCGCTCCTGAGTAGACTGTCTTGAAGGGGCGCTATATAAAACTACCGTAATAATAATAATAATAATAATAATAATAATAATAATAATAATATGCGTGTAAGCAAAAGTAATAAAGTGACGTCGTTAAGAAAACATCTGTAGACTGTATAGCGGAGTGAGGAATTGGTATTGACTGACCTGTTGCTCGCACAGCAATTTGATTTCGCATCATACGTATAGTGAAAACTGACAAATTTTAACAAAATTTTATTCTCGTAATGTGTTACAGTAGTCTTTATAGGCAAGGTTCAGCGGGTCAGAAAAACGTCGTCGGCGCGGTCCAGAAATGGCCAGCGGGCAGTGTGATTCTCGTTAACGATAACGATAACGAAAATGTTCGTTAACGAAAATAAAATGATTTCGTTAACGATAACTATAACTATAACTATAAAATATCATTAACAATAACTATAACTATAACGAAAATAACAATAACGAAAATTCATCTTTATTTTCGTTAATACAAAAAAATAAAAATAGGAAGTGCAATATGGACGATTCGACATAAATGAGAACGAAAAATGCGATATTTTTATTATGCAATTTGTCAGGAAACTCGAGTATTCGTGAAGCTGAATGCACCCATGCTTCAAAGGCTTTCAAAGCTCTGGGCAAATTGTGAAACAGCGTTTTAATACGCACAATTTTGCTTATAGCCTTAATTATTGTAACTAAGTAGTAACTAAAATTAACTAAAATAAAAATTCATTAACTATAACTATAACTATAACTAAAAAATAATACTAACTAAAACTATAACTATAACTATAGTAAAAAAACCATTAACTATAACTGTAACTATAACTAAAATAAAATCTGTAAGGAGAATCACACTGCCAGCGGGCCGGACTTTTGACACCCTTGTTCTATAGCGTGTATACCTTATTGTAAGTCATTTTGGCAAGAGCTGTATGTAATAGCAGCTGAGATATTCAGAGCCTGAATATCAAAACCTTATATATTTGTTGCTCGTGCTGGATTGATGCCTGCAGCTTCAGGGTGTATACTGAAACATGAAAAATGTTGCAATTAACCATGAAACATCATAGCCCGATTTTATCATTTTGTTGTTGTATAGATTTACAGCTTGTCAGGTCATTCTCCTACTAACCTGCTCACGGTTACAGGTCAAGTAAAACCGTTTGAAAACGTCACAAACTACAGTTAAATGCAGAAGCGGTTTGAACAGTTGGGAGCATAGTAAAAAGAAATGGAAATGTCATAATAAATTGCGAAAGTGCAAAAAGAGTCTAACTGATGAGAAAGCAGCATCAAAGAGAAGACAGACAGACGAGACAGACAGACAGACAGACAGACAGACAAAAAAACAGGCAGGCAGAGACAGAGCCAGAGACAGACAGACACAGGCAGACAGACATACACAGACACAGAGAGCAGTCAAGCCAGACTAGCCAGTATAGCGAAAAGAGTTGGGGAAATTGGAGAAACGGATCGAAAACACGCACGACTAAGTCTTACAATATAGAAACTTTTATTTTTATGATTACAAACCTCAATAGTGTTAAGGTTTCTAATCATCAAAGTTTCATACTACGACTTTTTAAAGTTAAAACCGACTTACAACTTCTCACTGACTAAGCCACACAAGTTCAAAGAAGTCTTCACGCAAAAGACTTCTTCTAAAGCAATGCCTACCCTACCCATCGGTCACCGCCAACCTCTGCGATCTACGAGTGGCATATAGGAGTGTAAGCCCACACCTTAACACACAACTGTTTAGCGACGTTAATTGGAGATGGTTGCGTTACAAGATAGCGGCGCTCTATAAATATAAGAAAAAGTTTCAGATCAATTATGGTGCGCTATGTAGGATACTCTGTCACTGAAAGATACAGTACATTACATTGTGTCAACACTCAGGGAGCAGTTGACGTCAGCAAAGGGCGGTTACTGATAGGCTAGGCCTACAGTCGTCCTATCGGTGTATGCATGTGCCAGCGTGTGCATGTATATACGTCTCCGACAATAACAGCTTTCCTTAAGAGTGCGGCGGCGGTCGAAACACACAGGCAGAGTCCTACACACTCTAAAAAGGTCTACACACACACGGCCCATTATGTGACGAAAGACAAAGGCGTTCATTTAAAAAGAAAGAATGCTTTCCTATGTATTCATCTGCGGCAGTGACGACGGCGGCAACTACAGCAGCGATCGAGAAGAGTGGATAGATACTTGGCTGATCGCGGCTGTATCTAGAATCCGTTGCTCATCATCGCCGTCGTACCGGCGGGATTCGCTTCGCCTGCGCGCGGCATGGACTCGCCCATCATTCGACCCCCTCTTATCTATATCGGAGACGGGACTGCGGTGCAAAGGGTCAGCCCTGCGCGGCGAGCGGGGGCCGTGCATGTGGCGGTCGGGCAGGCAGCAACAGCGGCGGCGGAGCGCGGGTGGGCGATAATTAGCGCTCAAGAGCGAGCTCTCGTTGAGTCGTTGGTCGCCGTATACTATAATAGGAAGGCAACGCTTCTATACGGCTGTCCTTCCATGCATCTATATGGCGCGGTTCAAGTGGTGAACGAATGCCAATCGACGACATCACCAATCACTTACCACCACTCCACGACCACCACCGTCACCACCGCCAGCCCCTCCCCTACCTCCGCCGCCACCGCTAAATATATATACCTTCGGCACACTCGAGAACGATAATTGTTGCCTGTAAAAAGACCATTCTCCCTCTCTCCCTCTCTCTCCCTCCCTCCCTCCCCCGTCTGTATAAATAAAGTTTAGAAATTTATGCCATTCTCTCCCTCGCACCTTGCATATTTCATATACACACACGAGACACTAGAAGACACTAGTCTCATGCTTCTATATATACACGCACATATAAATGCATGAGTTTGTATATATAGATGTCATGTACGTGAGACAATACTATATAGTGTGTGTATATATATATATATATATAGTCTATATATATGCATGTATATGTGTATATATATACAGAAAGAGCGACAGATAGAGAGAGACTGACAGGCAGACAGACAGACAGACAGACTTGGAGTCGTGTGATTGAGTACATGTGGTCATGAGAATCGTGTATGCCTATCCAGAGGGTGATGAAAGTCGTCCAGAGATTGAGCCGAGCGCATCATAATTAGACTTATGCACAAGCCTCATATAGTCACAGCTAAAGCTACATTATTATACAATGAGCTACATTTCCACTACATTTCTGTTGGGCAACATTTCTCTTGGGGTACATTTCTGTTGGGCTACATTTCTCTTGGGGTACATTTCTGTTGGGCAACATTTCTCTTGGGCTATATATACATTTCTGTTGGGCAACATTTCTCTTGGGTTCTGCCAAAAGCTCCGTATACGCGGAAGAAAAGCTTATAGACTCGGAGGTGCAGAGGGTCCATGTGATCAAAACACCCCAGAAGGGGAAGAGTAGGCTACTTTTGGAGCCACAATTTTAACCTCTATGGGGAGTCTATCTTTAAGTCTGCGCAAAAAACTGCCCTAACCTATAGGCCTGCACAAGCGCATCGCATGCGAGGCACTTTCGAGTTCAACTACAACTTTACGCGTTATATATCATTATAGGCAAATATGAAAATCGGTCAAATGAAGGAAATGCGCGCTTGCATGTATGATGTATCCATGCACAGTCAAGGATGTCGGGTGGTACATGGAGTCTAACTTGCGCTCCGTGAATTTCGGACTAAACACGTCCTGAGGATGTTTCCACAAAAGAAAAGTCTGACAGGGTGTTGTGGAAAAGGCAATGCTCCAGAGAGGGGTGCAGGCCATAGACGATCATGACCTTTAAAGGGCGTCACGGGTTGCAGAAGGAACTATGACTGTCAGATGAGTTTCTCTTGAACTGGCGTTATATAAATTGCGATCAAAAGAACAACTACAAAATAACAAGACCTTATAAGCAAGGGCATCGGCACAGGAGAGGGAGTGATATGCAGTTACCCCATGCACTTGCAAACCTTGGGAAAAAACCTTAGGCTCAGAAAATAATAATTATAACCAAGTGCATGCAGTCTACATGACTTGTATAGTATATATGCCTATAGAAGCACATGTAAACGACACGTTGTAGAGTTTAATCTTCCACTTCATAAACGAGCTTCAAGCGTATACGTGAACGTGGGCTTAATCAAATAACTTTTAAAAGTAAGTAGGCCTATGTATTCAGAACATGAGTGCGGGCACAAGGGTCCAGACGACCAAACGGCACCCACAAGACTGGCCAGGCATGCACGGAGTCCTTTTTCAGCCACATGGTGTACTCGTGAGATTTCGATTGAGATGCAAACATATAATTGCATAACATACAGTGTCAAGAACACAGCAAACAAGACGACCAGAGTTTGCGGACCTGTCCCCTTAATATACCAGCTTGGGTGTGCGAGATCCACAATGACTTCGTGGTTTTATTACGCGAATGTTATTCAGTTGACTTTATTGCTGATCTTTCTTCTTACTTTATTCTTACTCTCTCACATCTCCGTATAGATGGCTGTTTTATAATTGCATATTGTGATTTTTAAGTGATTGAACACTTAGATTGTTTATAACCGATGCTCCCGCTGTGCGTTCGCAGGCAATTCAATAAAGCACACAATTACGTACTTAAGCTTACCTCTAATTGGACAGTGGTGCATACAGGGGTGCGAAAAACCAAACTTTTTTCAAAATGAAAAGTTGTTTTTTTGTGTTTTTTTGTGTTTTTGTGTTTTTTTGTTTTGAGATTTTCGTATTTCGGATCATAAAACTCATAAAAAGGGCATAATAGGCCTACCGTTCAAATTAATCAGATGCATATAAATGAAAGTAACTAGAACAGTAGGCCTAGAACCGTAGAATGTCATAAAACGAAGTTTTCAAAGACCATACAACAATTGCCAAGAGAGTTGAAGAGATGCCATTTTTGAAATTTATAATTTCTAAATTTGCTACAAACCAAAAAACCAAATTTTCTTTTTGGTTTTTAAACCCCCCCCTCAAAAAACAAAAACCAAGTCTTTAACAGCCCTGCGTAAATACCGAATACGCAATTTTGAACGTCCAGTTCATAAAATCCTAGATGCGTAGTAACTGCGCTACAGTTGAGTGGATCCAAATTACGTATACTCATCTGTTCGGATTTGCTTTAAAGTTATCCAAATCACTTGATCTTATAGTATTTTTTAAATTGCATTTGGGCACTTAATTGTAGGGCAGAAATTTGATTCGAGATGTCTGCTCCATCTGCGCCCTTAGCCAACTTAGCTATAATGAATAAGGGGTTAAGAGTAATGGTAACACAATGCACGAGGATTAACGGATGCGGGATCTCCTCCCGCTAGCCTCCCTAAGGTCGACTCAGCCTTTTCATTCGCCAGATGGCGTTGAAAAATTAGCAGTAGGACGTGATTGGGCACCTTGCATGGCTGCCAAACAGTTAAATTCGACTCGTGTAATAAGTCTAATAACTAGTGATCATCCGTTCATACAATTCATACTATGAATTGTAATCATACTGCGTACGACTTGTAATTGTGAAAATCAAACGTCTAGATTATTATTAATAATCTTTATTATTATTATTATTATTATTATTATTATTATTATTATTATTATTATTATTATTATTATTATTATTATTATTATTATTATTATTATTACACTGACCAACACTCTGTTGGTGGGAAGATGAGACGGCGAGGGAGAGGACTGGCCACCCGCCCTCGTGGCGAGGTCAAGAAAATGAAGTTGCTAACACTTCATACCCATGCATGGCTGCAGCCTCTCAGGCAAGTTTAAGGACTGCTCTTGGGCATTTTAAAGCGCCTCTTGCATGTAGTGGAAACTATTCAAAGGCGCTTTCAGCGTGCCATGGGAGCTCCAGGAAAATAAAAATGTCATTAAGTATCGAACAAGTATGGAAGAGACCCCTACCAGTATCTTAGTATGGATTGAATGGGAGGTCAATGCGAGCTTCTAGAAAAAGATAAAAGAGCGGGGTGCTAAGGCTTCCATATACATTATACATTCGGTTAACGTCACTGGTTATAACCGAGAGTCCAGCGGAGAAAATTTACACAGATAATTCTGAAACAGCAAATAAACATGGTAAATAGCATTTTCCAGATTTGATACTGAAATGGATCAAAATGAAGCTCAGGATGGCGCAGACATCAAAGTTGCTTCCATAATTTTTTAAAGGCATCGGTTACATCGCTTGCTGCAGGCTCGGTCTGCGTCGATGGACCATGCATGGACATCGCTAACGAGGGCTAGGCCTACCACAGCCTTTCCATGGGCACCAATGGGTGGATTAATCCGTCGCGAGATCATCTTTTACTCCAAAGCGCAGGTCACCATATATAACTCTAAAAGAATTCCTCATTTCCTGCAGAAGCTCCATCGACGCTCTCTTTGCTAAGCACTGCAGGGTGTGAACGATTGTTTTGCAGTAACAGCGATTTATATAGCGCATTACATTATTTCTGTGGCAAGCACACGCATACTAATTCATTCATTCATTCATTCATCGCAATTATGTAGCGCCCATTTAAGAACCTACGCAGGAACGCTCCCGATCCAGCCACGACTACTGAAAAAAGACTTGAGGCATACTGTACAGGCCTATACTTAACTGGTCAGGAGAAATACCATGCTTCAAGCCAACTGGGATAACTCAGTTCTCTAGGCTTCCCAGGCGACACCAGAGAAACTCCGTCCGTCAATTTGGACGATCTTAAAAACTGGTATAATCCCACGTAGACCGTGTAGCAAATCATAATTGCAAACACTGCAGGGGAGCAATAAACTTGACAAATGACCGAAGACAATGGAGATAAAATTTATTCATACCCATCGCCGCCAAATGGCTGGCGTCAGGAACCCATGATGATGAACTGCAATTTTATATAGCGCCACTTCACGAGAACCTTATAAGAGGCGCCAAATACCCAACAATAATAAATAGAACTTGTCTGTTTTGCTGGGATTGGGCTGAGGCACAGTGCATGTGCACCGCCGATAAGATGGCTTGAAGGGAAGCTAGACAAATTATATATTACATAACATAGCATTATGTAGCCTACTGCTGTACTGCAAATTGCTCCGGATTGAGCTAGCTAACGTAATGTATCCTCTTTTAAAATACAAAAGAAATTCTTTTGAACGATATGAGTGACGATATCTTGATAGGAAACGTCTATTAAGTAATAAAGGTATGTTGTCGTCTGTTGGAAAACACGTCTTATCTGCGTAGGCGCTGCAGACGAGTCACGAAGGCCACCCATCATGTGCACTCGAGTAGCCTATACGCCAGACATAATCAACCTTCAGCTATTTTAAGTCGCACCTGATTAGATCACCGGGTATAGATACAGCCAAGGCACGCAAATAGGCATATACAACGCAAGACCTGTCTTGTTAAAGCGCGCTATAAATTTTCATTTGTATTGTATTGTGTATTGTACATATATATTCACAATCTACCCACTACATCAGTTCACTCCTTCCTTTACAGTGATGGGCAAAAGTTAACTACAGAGTTGAAAACTTTTAGTTAAATTAAAAATTTAGTTAAGCTTATGGATAAAGTTTAACTAGAAATAAAAATTTAGTTAAAACCATAGTTTAACTAATATTTTTTAGTTACTAACTAAAAAGTTTAACTAACAAAATCAGCTACTACGCAATCATCTTCCGCAATGATTAAGTGGTTGTATTACTCAAGTCAAGTGAATTGCATTGCATGATGCATCATCGTTTGCATTAGCAACTGTCTTCATTATTTTCTGGTAGAATTGTGGTGGACTTTTAGTCTAGAACAAATTACATAGTTTGAAAGTGAAATTGTCATTGACTCTCTGAATTATAAGTTCATTTAACCTCTGTATTGTGAAAACGTTTGTGAAAAAGTTTGTTAAAATGTTGAAAAAAAGTTTAACTAGTTTTAGTTCAGTTAACTTATTTACAAAATCAGTTGCCAACTTTATAGTTAAACTATTTCATTTTAGTTGAAAAATAGTTAAAGTTTAACTAAAAAAATTAGTTTAGTGCCCATCACTGTTCCTTTATACCTTGAAAATTGAAGAAGTCCTCTTCTAATCTTTCCCGTCTTCGAGACTCCATCAAAAGTGCACGAGTGGTCGACGCCAATCCGAAGTCTTCTATAGATATCTGAATCTCGTGGGTCCTTCTGGTTCTGCGTCAAATCCGAGTATCTGTCGATCCGTCGCCGAGTCAGCTGCGCAGTTCATCGCAAGAGGCATCTGCTGGCTTTTAAGTTAGATCACGTGGGTCGAGCGATAGCCAATCATCTGCGGGCCCTTGATCGTTTTGTTTTTTAAATGATGCTGCAACAGGATCACTTTTTTGTGAATTGATGCTGGATGAGCCATACGTGTACTAAGGCTAATTGTCTTAGATTTGTTACTAGAGAGTAGAGACCTACCTGTGCGAAGTTAGGAAGTTGGAATCGGACCTTTACCACCCCCAGCCTTGGCTCGTCGATTTGTATTATTAAATATTAATGAGACCTTTATATCACGCCAATTAACCGGTGTAAAACATTGGCACGGAAGCCAATTATTGTGGTTGGTCTTGTTTACCCAGACTTGACATTGTCGATGTTGAAGAACGCGATTAAGTTATTATGATTATTACGATTATTAGCAATTGTCGTACTATGCGAAATCCCGAAGGCCATCATCATTGACAGGCCTTATAAGAGAGCATTCCTAACGTACACACAGTTTGCACACGCGTTCTGAACACGCTGTCATCTGTCAACGCTAGTTGGGAGTCCACTAGTTGGATTCAGCGTGTTTGCGGGGGCCAGCCAGTGGTGACTCTTCTCGATGTCTAAACATTGCGCATCCGAATCTGTTGTGTTGATGCGCGCTACACAAATTTCTGATTATATAATTACAAAATTGAGCATTAGGTCCTATACTCCCACTAATGTTTACTTCTAGGAAACAACATTCAGCCGTGACTGTTGCAGAATCCGCAAAGTGCAGAACGTGCAAGTCTGAAACCTTTATCTAGGTTTTGAATTGTCAAATTTGAACGGGGGGGTGGGGGGGGTTTGAAAAATTCTGACATGTTTGGATTTCCCAACCAGAAGTTCTTACATAGGCCTACCTAAAAACGATATACTTGCAAACTTATGGGCCTAGTAGGTGTAGTGTACTCGATACTTAGCTGTGTCAAAGAAATCGAACAAATGAGGAATAGTCTACTTCTTGGAAAACTCGAGTTTTATTTTCTGAAGATTTAGAGCTCTAGCAAAAACTGCTGACTTAACAAACACTGAAGTGGTATGAATGGAAACTGGAAAGCCTATATACATGTAGTTCTTGGTCTTCCAAGTGTTCGCGTTCCCGCTGTTGTTCCCTGCATTGGTTTTCTATAATTAAGCAAATAAGATTATAGCCTACTGAACCACTGTGTTGGGGGTTTAACTAAACCCTCCCCAATGTAATTTTTGGAAATTAGCTGATGGATTGAAAATGAATTGGGGGGTTGAACCATTCCAACCCCCGACAATTCAATCTCTGCCTTTATCCCACTTTCTATATTACAATACGCCGAGATTCTGAGCCAATCTTTGCTGTCAAACACAACGCAATTCTCAGAACCGAATTTCAAGCCAATGCTTTAGCAAAGTGTATAGAAGGAGACTTCGAATCTTCGATGCTTTAGTAATAATAGGTACAGCGGAAACGACTGAATTATAGCGCCGCCTAGCGAATTAAACGTAACTTTTTTGTATTGTTTGTCTCTACTCGACTTCCCGCAGGCTTCAATAATTATGGTAGTCTACTCTAGGCTATACTGTGAGTAGTTGTGAATAAATAATTATATTTGTTGATTTTGTTCGTAACGACATTTAACATCGTATAGGCTACTGCTATACGCAGAGCGCCTCTAAGTAGATATCTTGGAGTGGTGCTATATAAATGTTCATTTACATTATATTACCACCCAAGCCCGTGTCGTTGGTCTGACACTGGTCAGTGGTCACATTCGTAGTGATCACGTTACAAATTGTAATTGTAACAATTACGACAATTTCTATTGCATCGTCGGTAGTAAATACTTCTAGGATGCTACACAGCGGTCTATATAGGGCCTACTATACTGTCAGCGCAAATGTTAATGCCGAGTTACGTAACAAGTCTTGTGTGTTTATAGCCATCTTCGATCCGAAGTTTGGCCACACCTTGAACACTCTGCTTCCAGATGACTGTCCTCCGTTGATTTCATCAATTGATTATATTGATACATGTTTAAACTAATCCAAGATCTTATATTCTCAATCCAAGTAGCCTAGTTCTTGGTCTTCCACGTGTTCGCGTAACCGCGTTCCCGCTGTTGTTCCCTGCACGTAACAAGTACATTTTAAAATGTTTTGTGGTTGACAGTGGGTACTAGGAATCCATGGACAATAATAATTATAGGCTACATCCCGCATGCATATAGGCCTACAGGCCCAAGTACGCTTCCAGAACATTGCGCCTAAATAAAACATCGAAAGTAGGCCTAATTATAAATAGGCCTAAGGGAGCATATAATCTGATATTTGCAACGACGGTCACACGTGAACTTTAAAGTTAACTGCGCTGCATGTTAACTATTTTTTTTATTGTAGTAAAACACTAATTAGTAATAAGTTTTAGAATAATTTATTACTTTTGCAACCTATTTTTTAAGTACTTTTGTAACTACTTTTCGATCGTGGTCTTGCAGTTAGGGCTCTAGGTCGGGAGCACCTATCGCGAGTAGGCTAATCTTAAAGATGCGCTATATAAATGAACACTTAAATATTACAACTAGTTACCTTTGCTTATACAGTAGGCCTAATATTTTTCGTAAGCATTTTCACTTTTTAGCTGTTCATCGACGTTACGTCACACGATTATGACGTTGCTAAGAGACTTGGAATGGTCAGTCACGATTATGACGTTGCCAAGACACGTGCATACAATCAGTCACGATTATGACGTTGCTAAGACGTCAATGGTCATTGGGGTTCAGTCGATCGACTCAGTATCGTACACACAATTGGTATGTCGACAACTAAATTCGATCAACGCTGCAGTTGTTCAGAACTTCAGACTGACATTGGTCGTTCCCGACCGAGTTTCTGTTCTCGGACGCCGAATTACCAATCGCCCTGGATCGAAGTAGGCCGACGGTAGGCTGTAGGCTAGGTCCAGTAGGCCTACAGGATGACGCTACACCTGTTGGTAGGCCTATACAGACGCGGAATCACCGTGTGAACATCATTAGGTCTAGAGAAGAGAGATCAATATATCCTAGGCCTACTTCAAGCCAGCTAGAGAGGAAGTCATGCGTGTGAAGTGCTGCAATTTCATTTTTCTTGAATATATTACTGATTATTGAAGTTGACCACACTATCTCTACCGTCATTTACATCGATAGGCCTAGGCTTATGGCGGCTTACCAGTTTAAATCCACGAAACGCCGAAGAACTTATTCCAAAAATGGTCTTAGCCGCGTAAATGTTTCAATTTCAGGGACGTTACCCCGACTAACACACCGAAATTTCACCCCAGAGCCCCACTGGGAGCTTCGCGCCAGATTCCTCCATTGCAGACCCCACATTCGACGAAACCCGAAGAATTTATGCAAAACAGACTACACTATATGCTCGCGCACGCCGTGTGGCGCGCATCAAATCCTCACGACGGTTCGACGTCTCTATCACATTAGGCTACCCTACCAATTTATTTCAAGCAAAATAATATAGACCCACAGTTAAATAACTAAACCTCATCACATGTAAAGGAGCAGCGTCCCGTCTGCTCCCATTGATTGATTAAACGAAAATACAATACAATACATGCAGTTCCTTTCGACAAGTCACACGCGCCAATACATTATTCGTTCGCTTGTATTCGTGAATACCTACGTCACTTCGCGACTATTGTTTTTAACTTCCGATGACGTCATCGATCATCTTTGTCGCGTTGACGTCATGAAAAAAATGACCGTTTCGCGTCTTAGAACCAAACCGCGGTTCATCTGGACAATCGACTTCAGAAAGACGATACGCAGTCATACGAAGTCGATTCGAACAGAAATCTTCGAAAAGAAACTTTAAAATTGTCGATGTTAGCCTAGGTCTAAAGGAGAGAATTGTTTCACTGGATAGGACGAGACAAAAGCGTCACCTCAAACAGAAACTCTTCCGTCGGAAAGAATTCAGAAATTCGTCGCCAGACGTAAAAATTATTCAACTTGTGGAAGAAATTGATCAATAGGGGCCTAAGTAAACGATAAATCTATAGCGCCTATCGAAAAAATCGGCATTACGCATTTTGATCATTCTCGAATCAACAAACGCGTAATATATTTTATCTTGTAGGCACATGTAGGCATATCGCTACCATTGTGAGAAATTTCGTTAAACTCTCTTAAGTTAAATAACCTAGGCCTACATGTAGGCTACGCGGCAGTATGACTAGGGTGAGAATTGTCAGAGGGTTGGGGGTACAACCCCCCACTGGCCCCCAGTCCTTCTTAGGGTCTCATAGTAAAGTCTACATTTGACACTAAAATTGCACATAAATCAATATCTAACCCCCCTCCCCAGTTATTATTTTATAATTCCCATACTGATTATGACCTACACAATTATATCGTAGTTAGGCCTACAGACTGACACTGGTTTCTGGAATCTAATCTGGAAACTTCAGTTGCGTCGTTATCCAAATACGCAAGGTCTACAAAGAATGACTACCGCATTCCTCCTATTAGGCCTACATGTAGCCTACTTCTAAAATTACACTCCCATTTCATAATCACAATCCTCTAGACAAAGCAACATTTTTGGCGGAACGTTGTCCCAAATGGCGTAAGAATTCCATCCAAGTAGGCTGTAGAGACAGTCATATAGGCCTATAGTTCAGACTTTTCGTGAAGCCTTCGATCGAATCTTCTTCGCATGTAGACAGTACTAGACACCAGATTGACATCATTGGCAAGCTTTTCCTCAGCGCTACGTACGACAAAACGGTCTTCGATGATCGATCGCTAATTATTCAGCACGACCGATGTCAAAGCAGAGTCGGAAATTCTTTAAAGCGTAGCCTACGTTCAACGCCTCCCATAAAAAATTTCGACACCTTTCACATGTAGGCTAAGCTCCTACGGCCTACTACAATTAGTTCGATTCTCTTCATAAAAAGATCGCTCCTGAACTTCTTTAACGCGTGTTACAACTCGTTCAACGCTTCCCTTAGGCTACAACACTTCTGCACCAATTAACATTCGATATTTTCCAAAACACGAGATCGCTTCTAAAATTTGTATAAGCCTATACTTTAAACTGACCGCCCGACCACCTCATGCAGACGCTAATAATGTACAAATTCGTCCACCCAAAACGACCATCACCAAGAGAAAGGTCTTAAATAGGCTAGGTCTAAACTCTAAAGTTAAACGACCCTTTATCGGTATTTTCACAAATTGTTTGTACAGAAATATTTAGATAGGCCTAGGCCTATACAATAATAGGTGCGATATAAATTCTTTAAAAAAACACGTAGGCTAAGCCTAGCGTCGGGCTGACGACGAGCAACTCCATCCCCGCGTCGCATCCATTCTCCAGAACGTAACCTGGTAGCGCCATAAGACTTCAGGGAAATCATAATGACGAGGCGCCCACGAAACACGGTAAAGCCTACTAAAGATGACCTAAGCGCAACATCACGTTCTTTGATTTGGGGACTATTAATTTCTTATTATTCTCATTTGTAAACAATCACAGAACAATAGGACTTATAAACCGTTGGTCGCACTATCCAAAAATTGTTCGAGCGACACGGGTAAGTTCGACATCTCGTTGAAGGAAGTTCGAGTTGGTTGATTTAGCCTACACGCTAGTGGGCGTGAGGCCGTGGGCGCGTGCGATTCGTTCTTTAGTGTACATAGGCGGCTAGGCCTACTTGTTTCTTTAGGGGTCATTGCATAATTACGTAACGCTCCAGGGTGGGTGGGGTCATTGAAAACGTTACGAAACGTTAGGTGGGTGTGTGGAGCTGAACGTTACGTACCGGTAACGCTTTTTATCAACAGTTTATTTATAAATGAATTTTAAATCAACATCGAATTACACTTTAGACACGATGTGATCGAAGTTCAAACTTCGTGCCATTGATTTAAAACTTAACTAAAAACACGCAATAGTATAAGTCAACTCTAAGTTAGTGTTTAATACACTGGCGCCGAAGGATCCAATAGGCCTACCAGCAGATCGTCATTTTTGCAAACTGTTGCGCTTCTTCAAGATACTCGCCCGGATATTACGCGTTCACATAGTAAATCTTAAATGATTTTTCGAACCAATAATTACGTAACGCTGGGGTGGGTGGGTGGGTCTAGGGAAACGTTACGAAGCGTTATAGGTGGGTGGGTGGGTGAAAAACGGTCATTTTCGGCGTTACGTAATTATGCAATGACCCCTTACTGTAAATGCCCAAAGTTAAAAACTGAAGTCTACATGAAGAAAATGGTCCATTGAGTCAATGGTTTCAGTTGCAAAGGTTGTACATGAAGGGATTGAAGGCAGTTAGGCAGACTGAATTTATATGAAGCAAGTATCTGGATAATCTGGTATGAAGTATCTCGAAGCATACTGCAGGATCGAGTTCATGGAGACACTGGAAAGAAACCTTATGCTAAACCAAGTGTACTGGGCGCTGAAAATGAGCCTAGTAATAAAATGATTGCTGGATGCGAGAGATAGAAAGGCTTCATGAAATGTCACCCAGGAATAACAGCCAGCCAAACACAAAGTATCTCACATGCTGTGTCAGAGATTCGCCCAGGTTCTAGCACCAGTGACCAAAAATTGATGTAAAGTATTCAACTATCGGTGGATCACGAGGAAATAGTTTCAACAGCCACCAACTGCAAGGGAGTCGGTCGATCATCTGTAGCAGAATTTCCAGAAACACCATCGACAAGCCAATCAACAATTTCCACAACACCATGCAGCAAGCGTTACCAAGCATAACTTACACTCTATATCTAAAATCAAACGGACACTGAAGATGGCCAAAGACAGAAGGCTGCCGTTCTTACATCATAGTCTATAGCCTACATAGCGCAAAGCTTTTTTGACACAGAAGAATCTAATGGGGGACTCTGTGAGCAGTTCCTTTAAGCGGCGATAGGCGTCGCCAGTATGTGATGTGGTCAAACTTTAGACAACTTTAGCGTAAATAAACCATAGACATCATATATTAAATGTAAGATGTCTATGAAATAAACCTACCGCACAACAGAGCACACATTTTACCTAGAGTAGCCAAACTATATCCCATCCTGGCGCCACCTATAGCAGCCATTTTTACAGAGTCCTCCATTGTGCGGTTAACGACCAATATGGCTAAAAGGCGTGGGCAAAATTGATACATTTGAGGCCGATAATGGTAACAACTAACAACAAGCAAGTAAATAGGCCTACTGAATGTAAAAGACGTAAAAGAAACAGAAAAACCAAGAAGAAACTCAAGAAGCTTAGCCTAGGCCTAATGTTGACGACAAGTGAAACAAGCAACTAATGTGCTGTATGTGTGGTTGTTCGTCTTTTGATCCAAATCAGAACGAAGAGTGGATAATGTGTTGTACATGTAACTTATGTGTGGAAGTTTGTTTCATTAGACATAGGCAAATGCTGTCAATTACACTGCCTATTTCCCCAGTACAAGTTGTTGAAACAATAAATGGTGACAGACAATAAATGACAAATTTTCCCAGCGAGGGAAATTCGACAGTTGATAGACCTTAGAAAAGGTTAATGTAATTTCTACAAATAGACTGCCAAGGCTATATTTGATAATTTCTTTTGTTTGAAGAGACAGAATAGCCTAGTCTTCTCTGCTGTAATTTGGTGATATTTTTGTAGCCTTATTTAGTCTGTGAATTTCGAAAATCAATCAATCAATCAATGAAACTTAATATAGCGCCCCTTCAAGATATCTACTCAGAGGCGCTCCCGGCCCAACCACGGCTGAAAAGAATAGTTTTCAGAGAGGTATAAAATGCAGGTGAAGAGTTCCTAGGTAAGAGACGAAGCTCAAGAGGAAGCCCATTCCAGATACTCGGTCCCACAACCGAGAAGGCCCGATGTTGCATTGTAGAAGTGCGTGCAAATGGGACACTCATGTCACCGCGGACTGCAGAGCGAAGGGGTCGGCGGCCAATATTGGCAGAGAAAATATGCTTAATGTGTAGAACATCCCCATACGCAGTTACGCACTCTAGTCTAGGCTATACGGTATTACGGCCCGACCGCCGGAGGCGTCAAAACCCGGTCCCCGACGACGCCCAACCGGCCCGCTGAACTCAAACTACGAGTTCTTAAATCAAGTCTGCTAACAATTCAAATGGCTAAACAAAACTACAATGTATTTCGTTGACATAACCACATGTAAATATCCAGCGGCTTTTGCAGCCGATTTGAAATCAAACTTCAAGTAGGCCTAACTGAAGTCAGATATCGGTCTGTTAATAAAAGATGTACGAAAATTAGTGTACCATAGTAGAAACAAATAATTGCACTCAATCAGAAATTGCAGATCATGAAGAAATAGATGAATATTTCCCAGACAGCCACTTTCGTTGGGCACATAACAAGCCCACGTAAAGCTCTGGGTCCAGCATAGTCCGACGAACGTAGCTGTTGGGTAAATACTAAATAGGGCCAATACTTTCTGTCAGGCCTGATGAAACAAATAAATTAGTAACAATGCCACATAATCTTAGTTACTTGGAACTTCCAGGATAAATTCATAGGCCTACGCATAATTTAGAAACTTAAAAATCCAACAATGACATAGGCCTAAACTGTTTGGAGACCATTTGAAACTGGTCCATCTGAAGCAAACATCAGATCCATCAGAAATATTTAAAAGCAGTGGCGTACGGAGCTTAAATGCCGCCCGGGGCGACGGCCCAAAATGCCGCCCTTAGCACTTCATTTTGGAAATTTCCGGAAAATTTTCTTTATTACTTCCGCCAAAATTTCTGAAGACCTTTTTTCTTTTACTATACTATAATTTGGTCGTCAGAAGCCGCCCTGTCCTGCGCCCGAATGCCGCCCCCGCCCCTCATTACGCCACTGTATGCTATTTATTGGATTATGTTTCTTCCTTCTTCCTTTCCTTCCTTCTTTGTCTACTTTTATTACTTTTTCTTATACTTTTCAATTTTTTTCTGCATTCACTCCTTTTATTTTTCTTCAACCCTATTTTGCCGCCCCTGCTCAAGTGCCGCCCGGGGCGACTCGCCCCCTGCCCCCCGTACGGTACGCCACTGTTTCAAAGAGATTTTATTGAGCTTACAATAGTTAAAGCCTACACACAAATCTCTCTTGAAATCTGTTAACATCTTGTACAGAATATAATTATTTCCCCAGAGACTTTTTCAAATTTATCAATTAATTTCAATTTATAACAATATTTGGCATCAGTAGGCCCAGGCCTACATAGCAGGTTTTTTCTGTACAATGAAACCATGCTGGAATCTACCGTTCCCGAGTTTGCGTATCGAAATTAGGCTATTCTTTGTTTCTGCCGTGGATTTTGTACGTTTTGGACGGTATTTTCTTTGCATATCATCTAGGCCTACGCGACTGCATGAGGGATGGGCTTTCTCGGACCAACGGATAGAGGCCTATGCCGTCTGCACTCTGCAGTGTCCGACCCGAGTAATTTCGTCTAGGCGGATCGAGCGACGCGGATACAGTATTCGGAGTGGCAGCGATCATTAGCCACTGTTGACGTATCGATCGACCGACCTGCAAGAGATGAATAGGACTACGTACCTACGTATAGACCGTGCTTATCGAGATTGCCGAACGCACGTCATCGAGGCCTACCAACAACGAGGGACCGCATGGCGGTGGCGTTATCGTGTAGGGCCTACCGCAGAATCGCAAATATACCGCCTGTCGTCGCTCCCCAATATCGACGCTACTTGGTCCAGAGAATCTCAACATGATTTATCTGTCAACTTTGGATAGAAATTCATTGGTTGGGCTCCACGTGTGTGCGTGGGCCTTCAACCGACGACCCTTTAAATTTTTAGTGCATTGTTTTCTTACTCAATGACATCTAACATCATTTAGGCTAGCGGGGGGGCCTCTCACCAGTTTCCTAGAGTTGCGCTATATAAATTTCTAATTACAATTATAAAGCGGAAAGAAGTGACGATGTGGAAGCGGGGGAGTTTGGCATTCCACAGTCGACAGAAAACAAAAAATACGGTTAGGCCCTATACGAAATTTAATGTTACGCTGAACATTCTATCTAGGCCTAAAATAGTCTCTTTGGTAGGCTACCTATCGTGGAAAGCGCCATAGACATGACCCAGCAAACGATTAGCAATTATTAGGCCTACATAACCTAACTAATACACACGGGGTTAGGCTATGACTTTCTCAGCGTCATCGAAGTACGTTTCTCGGTCTTACGATTTAAGTTACGAAACCCGCAATCCATGCAAACTAGGCCTATAGGCCCCTACATGTACTTCTAGACCTACTCACGTAACGCATCAAGTTCTACAGACATCTGCGCGATACACAGAATTTAAATCGGAGAGCGACGGAGCGTCGCCCATCCCACAAATTCTCGTACGGTAACTGGTGTACGTCTACGTAGGCCTACCCTTCTGCAAGCATGGCCACATGGGATCCATGTAGGTAGGCTACATACAAATAGCCATGCTGGCAGGGTAGGCTACTTGAACATAAACGTCGCAGAGTTTACACAGTAATTTAGTGAATAGGTTTCGCCTACCGCTTGCTTTAAGCACCATTTAATTAATACCTTCCAAGTTCCAATAATAATAGCTCAGATGTAAGCTATTCGCGCATACCA
The DNA here is from genome assembly GCA_020284085.1 of Aporrectodea caliginosa. NCBI lineage: Eukaryota > Metazoa > Annelida > Clitellata > Crassiclitellata > Lumbricidae > Aporrectodea > Aporrectodea caliginosa. The sequence continues at coordinate 483,925 of JACEVL010000833.1, read as the reverse complement.
GTTCATACTGTAGCTTGTCGTTTGACACCAGGCACTCATACTAACAACAGAGAGTAAGCGAAACGAGGCGATTCCAACATGAAAGATGGAACAGCGAACGCCGCCATAATTTTGCACAAATCTGTAAGGATTTTGACACATTGATTCATCACTCTGTTCTCAATAACTATGACTGACCGGGTAGGCCTACTTGAACATTATTATGGCTGACCTTCAAATTAAGATCTCTATTAAACCCTCCAGCCACTGTTTGCAACCCATCCCACTCTCTTGTGGTGTCCCTCAAGGCTCTGTTCTTGGTCCACAGTCCACACCTCTTCATCCTGTATACTACACCACTAAGCCATCTCACAGAATCCTCCTCTTTTGATCACCATCTCCGCCCATGACACCCAACTTTAAATAAGCATGTAGGCTATCCTTCTCGCCAAGCTCTTTTTCCACCTCCATCTGCACAATTACGCAATGTGGTTAACGTAGTTTGTCAATGAATGCTGCCCAACCTCCTCTGCCACAACCCATCGAAAACAGAATTCATCACCCTGGACCTTCCCGACCATATCAAGAAAATCCACGACCATTTCAAAAACCTACAACGCCCTACAATACTCCCAGCCCAAATATCTTCACCATCCAGCAAATCCGCTCTACCCAATCATCCTCCTGTCTCAGTCTTTCTTGACCCCCGATCACTACTCGTCTCAAGTTCTCCAACTGAGCCCTATCCCACAGCGCACCATGCATCTGGAACGATCTGCCTACTCCACCATCATTGTCAATCACCCACCATCATCTGCCTCATGTTCCTCTATCACCCCTCAGGCTTTCCACTCAAAACTGGTCTCACCTCTTCAAGAATTCATACCCCGACTCATCTGATCATCCACCTTCCAATTCTCGACCTAAATGACACCCACCGTAACAGCTACTCTGTCCCTCTGGCAACCGGAGTCGGACCTCCTTCGGACTACCCTCTTGGACAACTCTTCTGACTCCACGCAGCGCTCATGAATAAGCTGGTGCCCTGTGCTTGGCTTTCACGAGGCACTTTAAAAGTTTGGAGTTTACAATTACGATTAGACTGTTGCTGAGATATGTAAAGAGCATCATTAAGCCCATTGTACCACGCATAAACCATCTTAAGATCCATATTATATTATGTTACACGAGACCATAAACCCGTCACTATACAGGTAAAGGTGGAGTCATTGAAAGTGTTAATAACACAGATTGTCATTACTTGTTTTTGCTGTGACAATCGTAAAGAAAGACAACACTCAATCTGCTTGTTGGTAGTCGCGTCCCACACTCGCGCAGTTCCAAACCATCTGTGAATGAAATCACCAGTTATTACTTTTACACGAACACCGTATAATTTTACTTAAATAAAACCATTTCACGTGCTTACGGAATTTTCAGTTGAATGTTCGGTCATCCAAGTACTTCATACTTTTTCAGTCTGTATTTCCTCCATTCTAGCAACTAACACAATACAACAGAAAAATCCTACATGAAACTCTCTTCATTCATTAGCCTGCATGGTTGAAATGGCATTAAACAGCCATATGATGCAGTTCAAGTTTATTTGAGCCACACCAATAGGACACTAACTAAATGCTACTACAAGTGTTCATGAATGCTCTTTTTAACAATTTACCTACAGTACAAAACAATTTACCTACAGTACATTATTGATGGGTTAATTTAAGATGGTGGAGGGAACTCTTCGGAAAGTACTACGAAACATCTAGCAAAATTTGGTCCAATTTGTGGGGATCATGCTTCTTGACCTCTTCTTTTAAAATTCTGTCAGTTCACATGACTTTGAATGGCAAGGCAAACAAAAGTAAGTTGCAGTTCAAAACACACAAATAAAACAACTCGCCTTTGTTTTTGGAATTTCATATCTTAAACTGGGACATACAATACATGGAAAAATACAAATATTAAGCATACAGATAAAACTGTTACTAACTGAACTTAGTATGGAAAAACTGTTTTTAATCAACAGCTGAACTTAGAGCATCTGAAATTGGTAAATTTCAACTGGCCCTGCAGTTCCTGAAAACCACTCACCCCACAGCCATAATTTTGCCCATAACTGGTCACTTGAGGCATATTATGGGCCCAACGAATGAGACTGTTTTTGGCGAATGTTCTTATTCTGCCAATATTTGGCAAGCTGTGCGAGAAACACCACCATGCAGTGGCGTAACGAAGGGTTTCAGCACCCAGGGGCAAGAGTTGACGACTGCACCCCTTTTTAATTTTCTTGTCAACTCTTAATCGTTCTTGTCATAGTACTGTGTACCACTGAAAACTAATTTTGCACCCCCCTTGTGCTGCACCTGGAGGCAGTTGCCCCTCTGTCCCTCCTTCGTTACACCACTGCCACCCCGATACACTTAAAGGCAAATTGGATGTGTAAAAGAAGTTCCAAACGACAAACGTAATCTATTGTGAAAAACATGCACATGCAATGAATAGGCCTATCCACTGTTTTAGTTGTCAAAGACCGTGGCGAGGGGTAAAAAATTGTACAGATTACAAAAGTACATGAACGCAGGTCATAATCTAATGTTGTAAATGGATCATAAACAAATCAACTGATGACTTGTGAGATATTTTAGTTGCCATACCCCAGACCCCCAACATCTATTCAGAGACTTAGCTGAGGGCTTAGCCTTAGAAGAAGAATTAGAGGGGTTGAATACCCCAACAGCTAAAACACTGGCTAATCACATTGCATCAAGCATATGCAAATCTTTGCTGGCAACAACTCCATTGTGCCCAGTTTCTATCATAATTAATCTTAACGAGTTACTCTTGACCAGCTGTTCATATCTTGCACCACTAGTACTTAACAGAAGCAAGGAAAATCCCTGGCATTCCACTACCAAATACTTTGACCAACTGCTTGAACTTCATTGCTCAAAATACTTATAAAACGAAAGAATTGTTGCTTTAAAGTCTGCTTTCACACTTTAACAACTAGCTGCATCGGTTTTCCAGTCACATTTAGTAATAATACTTTCGTCGTTAAAGTGTTCATTTCTTGAATTAGAGCAGGCTCGCAATTCAATAGGATGTCACATCAAGCAAACATGCAGCTGATGCCAAAATGCATTCAATGACAGACAGTTACAATTCGCACAACAGCTGCAATGAGAATGCTCTCATTACCGATCACAACACCTTGAATCATCAGATGCCTAGCAACACAATTTTTAGCCACACAGTTAACAGAATTCCCACAAAATATGCTGGTGTACTTGCAGTACGTGGAGATTTCACCAAATGAAACATTCGATGGCGATGAATCCCTTTCTTCTGCAAAGATACAAGATGTAAGAGCGTAACTGGATAACGAAAGCCAAAGACTGTAGAAATTCTTGCACACGTTTACAACATGGCCTGTAGTGTCAGAAAACATTCAGACTCCTGCACATTCCAAACCCAAACTGTTTTAAAGAACTGAAATGCAACCTGTTGACAGCCAAGTCTACGAAGGTCATGAATCACAGAGGACTATAACAATCCCGCAAATCACCTTGCTCACCAACGAGACATCACTCAAGCAGACATCTAGCAAAGTATGCACACTTAGAAGTCCCTCAGAGTCAAATTGCAGCTAAGCACATTTGGAGTTTGGTAATTGCCAACAAACTCTTCATCACAGAATTTTTGAATCTCCATTGAAAAACCGTATCTGTTCCTTCAGTTAGCCTGCAGGCTAGTAGCCCAGAACTTACTACTGAAGTGTGTGCAGTAGTCAGACGAAAGTGGTGGTAAGAAACTGACAAAACTTCATGAAAACATTATGGTAGACTCAAAGAATGTTCAGAAATATGGAATCAGGGATAAACAGTGACAGAATGCATTAGCAACTAGGCAAGCACAAAAATTAAATATTAATAAATCTGGGCACTCATCTAATTTAAAACCTAACATTCCCTTGTTCACACTTGCAATGCAATGTCTGACTTTTATATTTACTGCTGGAAATCCTTCATATATTATACTGAAGAGTATCATGAAGAAAATAGTTAACGTCACAATAATGATGATCATTGATTAGTTATTACATTTGGGTACCATTCAACAGAAGAGAAAAGATTTAAGATGTTGCCTTAATCACCAAATTACAAATATTATGCCATATAATAAAACACTGTCAAACATTGGTAACTACAGATGAATCTACAACACCAATGCTGCACATATCCGTAGCATAAACTGTACCAAGTTCGCTGATCTCTCCAGATGTTTTCACACACTGAGAATGAACAGTTTGATCCTTGCACGAGTACAGCGCAGCCGACATGGATTTCAACAGGATTTCTAGTACTGAAGTCTGTATGGTGCAGAAATCTTGACGATTCACTGTTTACACATTTTGTCCAGTGGCTGGTGTATCCAGTAACGGCCCACAACTATGTGGCACACACGAGTGAGTGTAGTTTCATACATTAAACCAGCCTACAGTTATGTATGGTTAAATGAATAGTTAGCTGTTCTTCCAAACTTTGAAACGACGGGTAGAACACCTAAAATTTCTGAGAGATGTCTAAAATTCGTAGTCAACGTCAAAGCTGTTGTATCACTTTGTAGTCTTTAACATACATCAATAAATGAATGCATTTCACTAGAACCAAGTAATTCACTAACACCAGCTTTGTTCAAAACACGTCACAAAACATTTCACAATAGTTTGTTTAACAGACAGTTAATTTCTGTCACTTTTAGAACTGTCGATATTTGCCATCCATTTTTAGCAAATCGTGGTGGATGAGATATCATTGCCTTCCAAATAATCCCATTTCAACACCTATAAAAACAACAACACTATAACATATTAAAAACAATAAAATATCATTTCACACTTGATTATAGTTAGTGGCAACCACATATTTCCAGAGATCGAATTTCAGCAATGGGAGTTTTCTGTGATTGCCAAAGTTATGGGTAATTAGCCATTTTCACATCTAGCCTGCAAATTTTTACTACCGAGTTGCAGTGGCATTTTGAAGGCAGAGGGGAGGTAGTCTTGAAGACCTAATAATTTGGCTGGCTGTCTGAGCTTTTGTATAATTTGGTTACCTCAAAATAATAACTTCTACTGAACACTTTTTTTAATTAGAAACAACTGAGCTAGCACAGGACAAACATGCTGTCCCTTCAATTTTTTGACTGAAACTAGCACTAAATGTCTTAATTTTACTGGATATTAGGAAAGATATTCGTTCACTAGTTTTCCTTTGTATTATTCTTACCAGCACTATTATCCTGTGCTTTAACTTGTCACATCAAGATTTATAAAAATTTTAATTTAAAAAAAATTAAAATGTCCAACAAGTTGTCTCTCATTTGACAAATCTTGCAAGATATATCATCCAAATGTATTTATAATAGGGTGCAGTAAGATCCATACAGGATCAACAGCACATTGAAGTCTTAAAGTCTTCAGCTTTGAAATAGCATGTATACATGTATTTAAAAAAATCAAGAATAGATTGCAATTACCTCAAAATCCTGCTATTTTAGCCTAAAAGTACTTTGTTCGATTTAGCGCTCGATCAGCATAAGAATCATCTGTCATTTTCGCCCAGTCTGTCTGTCCAATCACAAATCCGAGTTCACGGCGACGCAACTGATCTTTACGCTCTTCGATGTCTGCCCATCGTACCTATCACAAACAGGTACTACAATTAAGTTCACTCTACAATCAAATATAGGTTTTCTTCCTACACTGAACATTGACAGCAGACATCCAGTAATAAGACTTTACTGTCTTATCTTTACACAGATATATAAAGAAAATCCATTAGCTGCTGGTTCTCAACAATTGTGTGTTAAGGTCTTACTCAAACTCCCTACACAGTCACCATTTCATGAGGGGTCAACTTCAGATACTTCATGAATATTGAATCATGAAGCTAGAACTACTCAGTCACAACATCACAAACTTTACTTAAAACAGCTCAAGAAACTAACTGGTAACAATTCATAGATTACCAGAATAATTTGGTGAATGAGGAGAAACATTTTTGACAGAATGGTTTGGCAGATGAAGAGCAAGATTTATCAGAGGATTCATTTAGACAAAGCCTGAATGAAACGATGTTTAAAAGTTAATATCGAAACTACTGTAGTTATGACAGCAATCAAGAAACTCACACAATAAACCATTTCAAGACCATGAAGCTGTTTCAGCATCAGATGTTTTTGAAAAACTCAAAAGTTCCATTTTTCATTTTAAAAGTCATATCAAGACATTAAAACAAGGTCTGCAGCCGATTCCACACTTTGGTAAATAAGTGTGGCAAACTGACAACTTAATTAATTTAAAACACCTACTCTTTTCTTTCCTGGTTCAGACTTTCTGCTATCATAGTCATCAGGTAGCTGAAGATAATCTTCAAGTCTTTGCGGAACAATTTCATGCTTCTTCATTCCAGCTCGAATACCATCCAACTTGTCTGCACAGTAAAAATACAATTTAAGAAAATCAGCATAATGCAGAGCATCCATCTTAAGCAAAGAAAAATCCAGAAACACTCATAATGTCTAAGCTCCAGAGCTGAAGCTAGAAACCAGAACAATCTAATTTACGAACTGAAAAAGTATACACAACAACAAAATGGAATTAGGCAAAACTTCTGCTGTCAAGCTTTAGAAGGCAACCCAAGTGTATGAAACTTACCAAATTTCCTTGACAAGTCATAACAAAACTGCTACTGTTTCATGCACAAACAGGAAAACTTTCAAGACGTATCTATAAAAATGGGCTTCTTTAAATGTCCTAACACATAGTATTCAACTAAGCTATCAAAGGGGACCCAAGTGTTAGTCTCAGGCTGGCAAAGATAACAAAGGCTTCTCTATTTAGTCTGTGGGCAGCTGCTAGTTAATTGAAATTGCATGTCAACTCCAGCAAACCATGCTTTTTTGGATTAGCCAGGCACCTGGAATATTACTTCTCCGTACATACACATTACTCTGCACCCCCACAGCTTAGAAACATTATCACCTTAAGTTTCTGTCTGTAGATCTGTTGAGGTAGATATACACACATTTTTGCAATAAATATGAGTGGATTTTCAAAAGGTGCTATATGTATAAATATCCAGATGTTGTGAAATATCTCCATAAGTTACTTGATCATTTGCCTGTTAATCAGAAGCAGAAGAATTAAGTTCACGGCCGGGAGTGCCTCTCGGTATCTGGAGTGGTGCTATATCAAAGTTTCTAATGAATGATTGAGTGACTGTTTCAGTTTCCTTCACATTTCCCTTTAGTACCATATTCGAGTTGCTTCATCATAATTTTACAAACAGTTCAGGGTTCAGACATATTGGAGCGATATCACGTTTCAATTGACAACAGAATACACAACAACACTGATGTAAAAATAAAAAGGAGGAAACACTTCTTGCTCTCCTGCACATCAGATAACATTAAAAGTAAACAAGAAGATCAACATTGTCAGGCCTGAGACTAGTGAAATCATAACCAAAATTTCTCTTAATGATCAAAAACCTTGTGTTAATCATAGAAACTTTGGATGCCATGCGCTCTGTGACTGAATGCTTGCTTCAACTCAAGAACAATATATCTGCGGTTGAGTGTTGTCAGCCTACGACTTTCCTCTTAGTGATGGTATATAAATGTCACATTAAGTAGTGTCTAATAGATCTAGATTTTGCTACATGACTTATAAAAGAGCTCTAGGTGCTAAGCAAGACAGCTTTGACATGTGGTGCCTCAGAGGGAGGATCCTTCAGATCCTCTACATGGACCATGTCAGTACCGTAACATGGCAATCATGAGAACATCAACAGTGGTAGTCTCTGCAATAGTCTGGAAATGCAGACTGAGCATTTCAGATGCATAGCACAAGCTCTGGACGATGAGGACCGAACAAGGAAAGCATTTGAACTTTCAATGTTTCAATTGACAGTTCAGTATGATGGAAGAAATAACTAGTGCTATATTCATTCATTCATTCATTCATTCGGGAATTTATATAGCGCCCCTTCAAGGAAACTACTCAGAGGCGCTCCCGACTCCAACGCGCCCAAAAGAACAGTTTTTAGTTTAGTAAGGAAAGTTTCAGGCAGACTCCCAGGGTGTAGACGCAGCTCTAGAGGAAGACCATTCCAAATCATTTGGCCTGCAACAGAAAAAGCTCGGTTCTGCATTGTTGCAGTACGAGCAAAAGGAACCATAAGAACTCCTTTTTCTGCGGAGCGTAGGAGGCGACGCCCTGGGACAACAGAAATCAAACAGCAGAGCTCACGGAGGTAAGTTGGGGCGAGGCCCTGGAGACAGCGCAAAACCAAAGCAGCTACCCTGTACTCGATGCGCTGGCAGACAGGGAGCCAGTGGAGGACCTCCAGCATGTAGCTGGAGACGTGTCCATACTTTGGAATTTGCCCAATGAGTCGCGCTGCAGAGCGCAAGACTCGGTCCAAGCATGCTATGCGGCTAGATGGGAGGCCAAAGTATATTAATGTCAGATTACATTACACTGTGTTCAACCAATGCACCCACAAATGCATTTCAACTTTTTCAGATAGTTGCTTACACAAAATCGATGATTATCGTTTACACTCACAAGAAGTAGGGAAATAAAATAAGACATGATTTATAAAAAATGCAGGGCCACGTTTGGGTTTTTGGGATGGCACTGCATTCTGATTTGCCTTCAGGATACTATTTCCTGCCTGTGCAGAGCAGAAGATGCTCAAACACCGACACACAACTTACAACAGCACATTTAATAATCATCATATCACTATGTTAAAACTGAAAGACTGAATAATCACATCAACTAGCATAATCATTAATCAAACAGCACATTTAATAATGATCATATCAGTCATAGCTCTTTTAACAATAAAATAACCTGGAATGACTATTATATCAACTGCAAAACTCTTTCAACAAGAAAATGATCTGGCACGATTTTCGTATTAACTAACATAGTTCTTTAATAAGACAATAATCTGGGAAGATTTTCATAGCAACTAACTTTAATAAGACAATAATCTGAGAAGATTTTCATAGCAACTAACATAGTTCTTTAATAAGACAATAATCTGAGAAGATTTTCGAATTGACTAACATAGTTCTTTTAATATGACAACAACAACAACAATAATAAAAATAATAATCTAGGAAGACTTTTGTATCAACTAACATAGTTCTTTAATAAGACAATAATCCAGGAAGATTTTCATAGCAACTAACATAGTTCTTTTATTATGACAACAACAACAATAATAATAATAAAAATAATAATCTAGGAAGATGTTCGTATCAACCACAATATATTTAGCTCTTTTCATCAGAGAGTTATCTGGGCAGAGATTATTGTATCAACTAACATAGCTTTTCAACAAGATAACAATCTGGGGAGATTATCAATCATATCAACTACCCTAGCTCCTGAGAAAATAGGACCAGTATAGACACTGATATCTACTAGGTCAATTTTTCCAAACACCAGAATCTTCGAAGGATGCTATATAAATAATTGCACAGCACTACTTCGAGCTGACCACATTGCAATTATAAATAGATCAATAATCATTATTTTGACATCATTTTCAAGTAAAGGGTATCAGCGATAATCTACACAGTCCAATCATCTAATTTTCTTCTCATGTACACGCAATTAAATCTAGCTAAACAAAAGTGCCTAGATCGAAGTACCCACCCATTCTAAGTTTATTTATTTTTTCCCTTCTATTTCTCCCACACAAATTATACTGTATGTATTTAAAATGAGGTGAATTCATTAAATGGTGAAGTATAAACTTCTGACTCATGTTACAGCGACACAACTGGAGGTTTTATCATTTATTTACACTCTGTTAGCTGAGAGCCATTTGATTTAATCATATTTTTACGTCAGGTTAGCAATGCTTCTTAGAAGGGTCCCTTGAAACACTATATATCTATCATAGTACAGTAAAAGAAGATACATTTTCTTAAAATCATCACACACACACACACACACACACATCTTTAATACTTGAGCATTAATATGGAAATTATAAATTGGGAAGACAAACAGAAGCAACCTAATTCTTGAGACCTTTCCTAGTCAGCTGGAAACCACTCACAGCTACAACAGCCTACAACACTTAAACTAGGTTTCCATCTTACTAGGAAAGTGCCAGAAAATATTAAACATGCACACTTTTATCACATCACTTTCAAGTAAAATCATAAAACAGCCCAGCCCACCAGAATCCAACATAATCTAAACTCTGAAATTCCCCATCCAATGTCAAACAGTATGTTAAACTGACCCCTTGATTTTCTTAGGTTCAAGGGCTTGATTTAACATCAAGCTGAACCTGTACATACAAACTAGGCCAATTACTAGCCTATGCTAGGCCTACATGGTTGATTCAGCACACTTAGGAGCATTTTGATTTTTAATATATGACAAGAGGTGACCTGATTCATCCCTTTGGGCCATACATAATTAGTATGCAAGATATGTTAAATTTCAGGTAAGCAGTATGCACTTTGCACATAACCAAAAGTAAGGATCAGTTGGTGATTGACCTCACTTGGTGTGGGATAAATATTAAGAAAACAGCGCATTGTATCATTGTTGTATCATCATCATAATTCAGTCCAAATAATTGAAACAAATGTAACTGCCCCTACAGAAGCAACAACGTCCACATCTACAATTCACACAGCTGTATGACCTTGTAGGTGTAAAACCTTCTGGCAACACCAAATAAAAAATATTCACAAAACCTCGATCCTATATTTTGTGTCATAAGGCTATCACTACACAGAGAGAAACCTAGACATCTATGCCTGTGTGTTCTTAATGCTAGATCAATATGAGATTGAAATTTAAAATAAACGAATATTGATTGACTGATTGAATGTAGCCGCTACAGTGTCAACGAGCAGAATACCTACTTCCCACCAGCATGTGCCAGAAATCAGTGCAGTTTAAGTAACAAAACTGAGCCACTAATCTTTAGACAGGCACTCAAAGACTGGTATAAAAGTAACAATAATAAAATCCACTTTTCCAATGTTTATGCAAACTGAGGATCATTACATTGACCTGAGGATTATCTTACAAAAGGATTAAACCAACACTTCTATCATAGCCTCGCATATAAATGGTTGTATACAACAAGGTGTCAAAGTATATAGCAGTCAATTATTGTTGCCACCTTTAGTTTGTAGTAGCTAACACATATTTTAATTCAATAACAGTACTTGCAAACACTATTCTAATAGTCTCACTACTGCCCAAGGGTCAAACGATGTTTATTTGAAGGCTTTGAAAGGGTTCACAGATAGGCCTAACTAATTATCATTTTACGATACGCTCACATATAAATGTTATTTTAGACTAGCAGGCTAATACGAGCTTGCTATGTTCTGATATAGGGTTGCTGGAACTTTACTGATAGGCCGAAGTGGGTTGATTGGGACTTTAATTGATAGGCTAGCAAGGGTCAACTTATTTACAAAAAGTTTCTCTCTTAAAAAAACAGTTAAGAATGCACTTATTAAGTGACCACGAGCATTAACATTTGCGCTGATAGTAGACACTTTTGTGAAGCGTCCTAGAAGTAGCTTGCTACCAACTACGCTATATCAATCGTCGTAATTACAATTTACATAATCCATGTGTTCAAAATCAAACACATAAAGTCTGTGCACTTTCAAGATCCCTAAACCTTGTCCAGTGGACAGGAGACCTAAACATAAATCAGATGTTTTGTTTTGTATACTACCCAGCTAACATGTCTTCATTTATAGATATGATGACAAAATGATTTAGTGAACAATCAAAGTAAATCGCACAAGTTTTGTCTATCATTTAAGCTTCCATACATTAAATAATCTAGCAATTTCTATAGCCTTTGTATCTAATTAATGATAAAATAAAGACTACAGTCCTACTATAACAATGTGCAAACCACCAATCGATTGCCGTCTCAAACAAACGAACCGGGATTCTGACGGGACTACTTCATTGGTCTATGGCCATGAACAATAATTTCACGTCAAAGCTGCTATTAGCCAATGCCTTGTGCATTACAGTACATTAGATATGCATTTCAAAAGCAGGCATTAGAGAACACCTGATGAAAATAACATGCTTATCAACCATTTTAGGCCATTCATATTCAGAACTGCAATAAATCACAAGTACAAGTTGGTAAATAGTAAAATCGAACGACTTCTATAGAGCTCTTATCATAAGATGGTCGGTCCACTCTTTTGTTGTTTCCCGTCTAATGCCTAGAGCCCTTGCGGCCACGTTCTATTCTAACTTCAGGACTGTTAGCAGGGGTCGGGTCGGTAGCGCTCCTAAGTAGACTATCTTGAAGTGGTGCCATATAAATCTCTGAAATGAATGAATGATTGCAGGACGCATCATGTTGCTTGCTCTCCTGGATGTAAGCACAGCATTCAATTCATGGAGAACATCTTGCTGGCCTCACTCAAACCTCCTACGAAATTGTCAGTCAGCTTCTGAAATGGCTTCGTTAATTCCTGGATGGATGAATGGCAACTGGCTCCTAGACATTGGTACGAGCAGCAGTTCTATTTGGTGTCCCAAAGGGCTCGTCGGTTCTTGGGTCATTTATGTACATCCTATACACAGCTGATCTGACCTGCACCATGAAGGCTCATCAATACCCTAACGATGTTCAGTTTTACAAGTACATTAACGACGAACTGCATGGGTTTCTCAGTCACTTTTAGTACACCCTTGTCATCAAAGTGTTAACGCAAGCTATACAAATGTTCACATACACACAAACAATGTTATTGGATATTGATAGAGCCTATAAACAATCATCACATTGTAATTGTAATCATACATTATGTAGCACCTAAGTTCCAAGACTAACTCCTTATTGGCGCTTCCAACATAAAGACAGAAACACTAGGATTGAACAGAAGTTTTCAAATGCCTACAGATAGAGGTTCAGAAAGACCAAGGAATGCATGTAGTTAGGTACTAGCAACCTATTCCAGAAAGTTAGATAGTTTATTGATAGATAGTTTATTTTTAGACTAACCAAAGTGAAGCACATATATTGCAATGTGTAATGGTGCCCTTGTAATGGCATGGCAGTCTTATGGCGCCTTACAAATTGTCGTTATTATTGTTATTTGGCCCAGAGGAACAACAAGGCCATAGCTGTGCAGCAAAGCAAAGGGGTCTACAGCCAGGAAGGGACAAGACTTTGCCCTTGTGTTTCTTAACACTTTAACGACGAGCTGCATGGGTTTTCCAGTCACCTTTAGTACACTCTTGTCGCTAAAGTGTTAACGCATGCTATACAAATGTTCACATCCACACAAACAATGTTATTGGACATTGATGCAGCCTCTAAACAACCTCTGAGATTGTGGTCTTTTAATTTATCACTAAAATCTATCATTTAAAAAAATCTGATCTGAAGATTTTGATGGCATTTACCAAATGCAATAGAACATTTGTCCCTCTCAAAATGCAGACCAAGTTTATTTTAAAGAAATAAGTTGATGTAATTTATACACACATTTAGAAAGGTACCACTGAACCTCTCAGATGGATTATTCATTAAGCTGCAACCTTATTTGATATATCGTAGCTTGATATGTGGCATGTTGTAACAGAAATTCTTAAATACAATACAATACGGAATTCAGATTAGATTCCCAAGGACTACTGCAATTGTGGTGCACAATAAAGTTGTCACAACCATACTACGTTACTCTACTACAACCCTATTACTTTACTACAACCAGAAATATTACATTACTCTACTACAACCATATTACATTATTCTGCTACAACCATTTTACATTACTCTCAGAGGCATACCAAAGGGGGGGGAACCAGGCGAGTCGCCCCATTACTTGTGCAGGGGCGGCAAAATAGGGAAGGTTAAAAAGAAGGAAGGAAAGAAAGAAAGCGTCACTTTGGTCAAGTCGGCTTGGCTTCCGTTGATCGTTGCCTTAAGCCTCCGTTCGGGGCGGCATCACTCTGAGGTCAGAACATTAAATGGCGCCCCAGGCAAAGCATACATTTGGCGCCCTCTGACCCCACTCCACGGTCCAATGAAAGCAGTAATTATTTAAATTTGTTCCATAAGCGAAAGTTTTGAATTCAAATGAAAATAATCACTGTTATTGAAAAATGGCTAAAAAGTGAGAAAAAAACCTGTTAAAACGCATTCTGGCTCCGCTTACAATTTCCTGCTTTGCTTGTATCTAAGAAAGGCACTGAAAGGTCTACGTTAAGCACTAAACAGAATCGCAGAAAAGGAAGCAGTTTTTTGCAATGTTTACTAAATCTGAACCAGAGCTTCTGATTTGAAAATAGAAGGCATTTGAAAACGATCGCGCTGGATTGAGTAGGCGATTGATGTGCGGTCGACCTCGGAACCTTCTTTGAACAGCGTATTTTGTGTATTGTATTCATTGTATTGTATTTGAACACTTGTTATAGCGCCCCAACCAGATTTCCCATTCAGAGGCGCTCCCGACTACTGCGCGAACGCTGAATCGGAGTTTCACGCCGAAGCGCATGAGCAATTGCGAGTGAAAGACTTGCCCAGGGTCCCTACGCGGTGACTTTGAGGTGGATTCGAACCTGCAACCCTCCAGCTGCAAGGCACCGAACATACCCCTACACCACCGCGCCCCAGTTGTATTGTGATGTGTTGTATTGTGTGTTGTATTGATATTGTTGTATTCATATAGCCTAGCTGCATATTATATGGTTGTCCAGAAGACTAACTGCTAGAGTATAAGACGCAACCGTCGATAAGCCTCCTCTGCTTCTCGATGCAATGTTGTATCGATCCTATAGCCTGAACTTTCACAAGTAATGTAAATTAGATAAATAAAATAATGGTCAGGCTCCAGGTTCCTCTTGGGAGTCTAACTCATCGAGTACGATCGATTTACTGCTCGACCAGACCTTTGCTAGGCGATCGACCACAGAGATCGATCGATCAATCGCCTCAAATGAGAAGCTCTGATCTGAACATAATTATTATATTGTTATCCATCCAGTGAGGATATGCCGAGTATCTCCCAATCCTTACCAAGGCACTACGCATATTTTAACAATGTGTGTCAGTATTGCTAGCTGTGAGAGAAGTTTTCAAAAATGAAACTGATTAAATCTTATTATTTTAAGGTGCACAATGAGCAAGACACAATTGAATTTGGCAATGCCGTTCATTGAAAGAGAGATGTCTGAAACAATTAATTTTGATGATGTCAATGATTTTGACAATAGCTCACAAGATAACGTAATAGCATAGTGATAATATGGTAATTATAACATAACAATGTAGGCATATATATGTACTATACTGTACACATCACAACGAGTCAGTGAAAGTCACAACTCATGGAATTTTTTTATTGTTATCTAATAATACAGATTTCAGTAAGTTAAAAATGTAGGTCTATAGTTAAAATGGATAATTGCAAATACAGTGAAAGTGATAAATTCAGAAAGGCTATAAACTGTATAAAACAAATTTGTATATGTAATATGACAGACGATCGTCATGCAAATTGCAGCATCTTAGAGAAAATAGCATAACCAAAATCAAGTGGCCAAGGGCAGCATTTTGGGCCATGGCCCTGGGCGGCATTTCAGTTCCGTACGCCACTGATAACTCTACTACAACCAAATTGCAATGTATCACGTTGGCCTCTAAGTGATCATTCTTCTGGGGCTTTGAGCAAGTTCTTGAAGGGGCGCTATATAAATGCTCTGAATGCTCTGAATATTACTAATTACTAAAACCATATTACTTTACTACACCATATTACATTACTCTACTACAACCATATTACATTACTCCATCACAACCACATTACATTAATCTACTACAACCATAGTACTTTACTCTACAACCATTTTACATTACTAACCCTATTACATACTTTACTACAACCATATTACATTACTCTACTGCAACCATTGTACATTACTCTACTACAACCATATTACATTACTCTACTACAACCATATTACATTACATTACTCTACTAACCATATTACATTAAATTACTCTACTAGAAAAATGTACAAAATGTTTACCATTAAAATGAATTGAACCTAATCTAGAAACAATTCCATAATGCTGCTGCAAAATTGTGCAAGGTACCAATCAATGGCCCTACTGATAAGTGGAACTTAGAGATAAAAAAAATCTAGGATCAGTCCAGTTTAGTATTTATAAGAGGTTTTCAAAGGAAGTGTGATTTAGAAAGGTCGGTTTTTACACATGATATTCCAGACAGCCTTGTTTATAGATGGCCCATACTGCACTACTATTGACAACTGCTGTCCAGCAAGGACCACGACGTGGGCCCAACAAATGTGGCTTTTTTACTCCAAAGGTGAAATGAAAGTTTGCCAGTAACAAAGACTAACATAATAATAATTAACTCATATTCTGCATGCTTCAAAACTATCAATTCATGTGTCATGTGGAAGGAAAAATTTCAAGCGGCCATCTTTCACACTCATATAATCACAGATCATCATCATTTCACAAATCTAATGCTCTTGGCAATCAGTCAAAATCTCCTGTACATTTAAATCCTAAAAGTATTGTAACCTCCTGTAATATAACTTTATACTTATTTTATAAAAAACTGTTATTCATTTACCTTTCATCGGCACTTCGAAATAGATTTTAAAAATATGCAATACAAGAAGCTGTCTTTACAGATATAATCTCTGCTGGTCATAGACGCTCAAATTCATGCTGTGGAGCGGAGGTCACGAAACATTAGATTCAAATACAAAGAACCGCAAATTTTTGGTCAATAATCACTGTGGGAACTAAAGACGCTTTTTTGAAGAACAGAAAATTGAGGTCACGTAGCTGAACGAAAATATTTTCAACCTACCAAGTTGCTGCTCTGACGTGTCCATCTCCCACTTGCTTTTCTTTAGACCCTGCTATCAGATGAAAGAATTTCCAGTTTAGTTACACAAACAACACAAACAGCAGTTATCGTGACAGCAAACGACATTCTGAAGCCTGTTAAACTCACCAACACAGAAGACACTGAGAAATGCCATACCAATCAAAACCATACCTGAAAACCATAGACAGCAGGAACCTGCACAGCTGCACTCCACTTTATCTGGCATGATGACGACAACGATCAATGCATATAATATGAACTAAAACACCGCCAAGGGCAAAACACTTCAACAAAGTAAAGTTCAATTGACAAGACAATGCTAAAAAAGAAATCAAATGAAACAAAAGACTCCAGCTTGTTTACTCTCAAGTGATATTTCATCCTACCAGACCAACTTCCTCTTCTGCCTCTTCATCTCCTTGGTCATCTTCAGGCTTAGCAGCAGCAGCTTCATTGGATGTGTCTTCCATCTCAACCTGTAACAGTAAATTCCACTGCTGGGTCACCACACATCACTTTGGGGTTGACTATGAAATTTTAAAAAATCTTTTGATTTGACATGAAAGAGTCGTATTCAAGCCTCACACTAGAACAGATATATTTAAATAAAAAGTTTCCGTAAATTGCAACAATGAAGTAAATAAATAAATTGGTAAGATGTACTTACATCTTCAATGGCTGCGTCTTGAAGTAAGGAACGGACATCCAATCGAATATAATGACGCGGAGTTTCATCCCATCCATCGACGATCTTCAAAAAGTATTTAATTACATTATATAAAATGTTTCTGCAAGATTTCACATAACTGACAGCATATTCTATTCAGTCTGTTATAGGAGCATTTCTTATTTCTAATGACTGTATTCAAATCCACATACAGTCATACACGTAAGCTATGGTGCTCTAAAATAGCTTTCAAAAGGCATAATATATAAAACACATAATTCTGTGACATCCTATGAAATATGCATTCAATCAAAACACTTTTACTCCATCACATTCCACAAAGGAACATCTACTGTATCCTCACATGGCAGCTTCAATTCCAATCAGTTTCAAGTGTAACAAATTTTGATGTGATAGCAAATGCTAACAAAGTACAAAAAGTTGGAGGTAGGTATGGGGTCATTCATTAATTATGTCAACAAATTTTAGGCAGTTTTTTACCCCCTCCCCCCTTGTCAACAACTGTCAAACATTGACGGACCCCCTAAAAATTATGTCAACAATCCCAGAACCCCCCTACAAAAAAGAAACAAAATGGCTCAATACATGTAGAATTTGACACTAAAAAATGCAATCTCAAATTTCAAAATATATGAGTTTAGTTTATTACCAGCATTTTAGTAGTATTAAACATTAAGCACTTTATACATTTTAGCATTTCTTAATGTTTTTCGCTACCATTTGGAAGGGTCTGTGTTGATTTATTGGAGAAAAATTTGTTGACGTCAACTTGTTTTTGACCCCCTCCCCTTGTCAACAACTGCCAAACTTTTCCAAACCTCCTTCCCCCATATTTTGTTGACATAATTAATGGACGACCCTATCTTGTTCTTGCATTGACGTGGCTGTGTTTCTGCTTCAGTCAAACAATTCCCTAAACCCAAGCACCATATACGTCAGAGTTTCTTTCAAATCCTTGTAAAGCTAGCACCTAACTGCAAAAGTTAAGCCACTTGTTCAACTGTACTGCAGCCTGCCAGCTTTCACAGGCAACACAAGCTCTTACATCTTAGTCTTACATCTCAATTACAGTTTTCCAAGTGTCAGTAATCATCTCCAAAATAAGAGACCACAGACATTTATTTAGTGCAGGCACTTAACTTTCTGAATATCAGACTGTTTATGCTAATTCATGATTTAAAAGTGTCAGTATTATACCAAAACAAAGTCACCAACTGATGGTTGTGTAACGCAAGCACTTACTTTCTGAATATCAGACTGTTTGCGATGATGTGTGTTTCTCTTAGCACAAATGCCCACTTCAGCTTGCGTTTCCACCACATAAACCTGAATTTAAACAAATAAATTAGCAAAAACCGATAAAATCAGTTCCTGTTCAATAGCAAGGTGTCCTGGTTCATAATTCACTAATAAGCTTGAACTTCAAACTTAAAATGGAAGTTGTCTCTCACACTTACTTTATTCTTTCCCACACTGAAAAATATTTTGCAGTAGGTAAGAAACAGCACAAAAGATTTTCAATGCTGGACTCACCTGGAATCCTTTAGATTTGGCATAGCTCCAAAACTCGTCCATATATTCTGTCTTATCAAAGATCGCATCAACAATGATGAAGTTGAAGTAGCAGTCATCAATCTGACGTTTGAAACTCTTTAGGAAACTAAGTTTGTAAGACGGCTCCACTGCTGGGTCATACTCATATTCCATAACCTGAAAATGGTTTGCAAAGAACATGATACACAACCCATTCAGAACCCAACATTACCGCAGCACCAGATAACAAATTCATCTACTGGTAAATAGTAAAATTTCCACTTGGAAAATCCAAAGGTTATATTAGTTTATGTCCGACAAGAAGAAAACTTCCGTTTCCAAGGAGCATACTTTGGCTCAATGGATTTTATAAAGAAAAACTAAATGAGCCAAAGTGCAACAGCAATCTGGAAAGGAAGTTTCTGTCTTCCTCAAGCTAACCTTCGAAATTGAACATTTTAGTTAAGCTTAATCACAAATGGTTAGTATTCTAACTCCATGACTACAAAAAGCACCAATCAAGTTTTACTGTCCATACAGTTAGCCTGTACATCCAGTACTCAGTTTCACATTCACATTGCTTCAATTCACACACAAGTGCTTTTACGAGATTTACCATCCAGCAACCTTCTTCAGATAGACTCTTAATGGGTAGTTTACCGTTTTCTTAGTCTTCTTTCTTGTTTCTGGATCTTCCACCATTTTCTCTGTTTCAACCATGAAGTAATCATCCAGACACAACATTCGTGGGGCAGTGCCTCCATTTGCAACCTCTTTGTCCTGATGAACAACCACATCAGACAGAGACAGAAATGAAAAACTATTGAAACTAACAAACACCTGATACTACAAACGACCGACTCTTTAGCACTTTAATGATAAGAGTGTACGAAAAGTGACTGGGAAACCAGTACAGCTTGTCATTGTCAGCATTTGTGCTGACAGTTGACATTGTAATGCATCCTAGAATCCTTGCTACTGATGATGCTATATAAATTGTCATAATTACTATTACGATAAAGTTATGTAATCAATGGCCAGAAAATATGAACAGCTGTATCTGTGTAAGTGAAACTCGAAGTATGTTTATTTCTCCTAAAATATCAATGAGGAGACTGGAACAATGCATTACAGCATCCTCAGTACAATATCCTTACAAGTGAGGCTTCAACCAGATCAAGTAATCTGTTATAATATAAAGCAACTTAGTTAAGCATATTGCATCATTACAGACTTGTATACGAGACATAAAACTCGAGACCGAGACCGAGACAGTGGGGTCCGAGACCGAGACAGTGGGGTCCGAGACCGAGACCGAGACGAGACACCAGGTCCGAGACAGTTCAAAACGAGTGAAATGCACATTTGACCCAAGTCCCGAAACAATTTTTCTCAAATTTTGAACTCTAATACAAGGGTCAAGACACTGAAATCAGCCGATCACCTGAATTGTATAAACTATAAAGAAATTAAAATTAATATTTAAGCCATTCTGAAATCTTCTAAATGATTATAAAATTTAAACCAACAACATTCCATATGGGCCCTAGGCCTATTAGCGATTTAGCGACATAAGTCACATCACTCACCTTGATAAACTAGATTTTGTTCCAAGCGTTTCACTTAAGTTGGCTTTACACAAACGACGAACGGCATGCCATTTATTTTGTTTTTCATTGATTTCACACTGCGTGAATGCAAATTTCACGATTTCAGATTCTTTATGAGACATTTAAGATATTGGAAATTTTGGACTGAAAGTGCAAGCTTAAGACTGCTTTTTTCAATACTCTTAAATCTTAATACCAGAAACACCGCTTTTTAAAACTTCCTGTATGTTTGGCACTTCCGATTAACTAGTTATCCGTTCGGCACAAGACAATTTTATAGCACAACTAGCATTTTTACCCGGCTTCGCCCAGGTTTTCCCCAGGCGTAATTTTTAACGGCTGCAAGTAAAGGCTACTTACATACTTACTATATTTGCTGATGGGCTTCAAATATTTAAAAAATGTCCATATATCTGAATGGAAACGATATTTAGAGGTGAACATAGTTGCTTTGCCCATGTACTGCACGGGTTATCTCAACCTTATAATAGGCGTATTATTTATTCCCCGGGCTAAATAATCATAACACATTGAATGCTTCGCCCGGGGTATTTTTTACCAGACCTCAATTACGACGGTTTTGCGAGGAATGACGCTTTGTTCCTCGTTTCGTAGCCGCCCGTGTATTTGACTTTAACGACATCTTCCACAGGACCGGTGTATTTCAATTAAACGACATCTTCCTCAGGGCCCGTGTATTTGAATTTAACGACATCTTCGTCAGCGCCCGTGACTTTGAATTTAACGATGTGCAAATTTTTCGTGTGTCCCTATGGCGAATTTACGCGCTGGCTTGAAATTGTTAAAACAACTCTATGCAATATATACTCTTGCATAGCTAGATTTCAATAGCATTGAAACAGACTATGACCACATCGAAACTTAAAATGTCCAAATATCGGAATTTAAAGTAAATTTTGAGTTAAAATAAAGTTGGGTTGAGATCTATAGAAATTCAAATGAAGACATTCGTTAAAAATTTTGTATCCCCAAAGTGTTGCATTGAAATTCTGCCGTGGGCGTGACCACTTCTGATTTGAAATCAAGGGTCATCGTGATTGGTTGCGAATCAGAGCGTTGACCTAGATGCTCCACGTGACGTAAAATTGCATGTTAAGCCCGCGTGACGTGGACAAATGGCTATATTATGGCCTGGTGTTGAGATATAGCCTCGTTGAAAAAGTTGTAAATTTGAAATGTCCATATATCGGCGTTTAAATAAAATTGCGAGCTGAAAATAGTCGCGATGACCTAGACATGGCGTAATAATGTTTTGTAAAATTTTGTAGATCCCTAAAGCGTTCCGTTTCGGAGCCTTTAGACAACGGACAAACAAACATACAAACAAACAAACAAACAAACAAACAAACGGAAGGACAACGTAAACAGACTAAGACTTATAATATAGATACTGTACGAAGTTCCGAACAAAATATAGTTTGTACGAGAACTTTGGAGACCGCTTCTACAAGAGAACAAGACTTTCGCTTCGAGATAGTTTCCAAAAAGACAAGACTTTCGCTTCGAGACAGTTTCCAAAAAGTCAAGAAATGATCTCGAGACCGAGACCCAGACAGTGGGGTCCGAGACCGAGACATCAAAAAACCTGTCTCGAGGCGTCTCGAGACCGAGACAGTGTCTCGAGACAATACAACTCTGCATCATTATGATCAATCATATGTTACATGCATGCCTCGAAGGTTCAACATGCATTTGGGATCAAGGAAACAGCATTTCAGACAAATACAATATTCTTAATTTCAGGACAAAGTCTATGCACAAATTCCACCACCAGCCTAACTAAATTTAATTAATATCAAGATCGATACCACATTCACTAATCCATCAATAATCATAACTAAAGAAAAAACCTTCAGTTTTAGAATAAACTTACAGTTGTACAATATTTCAAAAACAATTAAAACAACAGAAACATGGAAACAAAATTAGAGTTCACTGACCTTAAGAAGCCTGCTGACGTAGGTCTTTCCAGCTCCAGGTGGACCTCGGATGATGACCACAATGTGGTCTGGGCGTGACCGACGACCTGGAAGTACAAGGAGATCATCGACAGCAGCCACTTCCAGCTTTGGCTCTTCGACAGCAGGAGGACCTGGTGGGCCTTGGTGACCGTGATGTCTGTGCCCCGGATGATGCATGTAAGGGTCTTCAAAGCCACCGGACCGTCCACCCCTTCAAGAAAACAAAATAACTCAACAGATATATATATATATAACATCGTCTTACCTGAAAACTAATAGATCACTATATAAAACAACACGGTGGTCTATTCAGATAGATTCTGTATAACAACACTCGGCAAGTTGTTTGTGCACCAAACCGTAAGATTTGGTACTGGTGTAAACTTGGAAGTAAATGACCAGTCCTGAGATGCATTGGTCTCATGTCCAGAACCATGGGATTCATCTACAGCCAGCACAAGGGCTGAAGGCAACAGATGAGCGCCACAACCAAGTTCCAATATTTTTTTTAGGGACATGAGAGGTTTACTGCTTTACCTAAGTAAGTTGAGTGTTATAATCCTTTGATTTTAACACTCAACTGTATTTTCAAATTGGAGTTTCATAGACCAGGACTTCGCTAAAATCCTAATACACGAGCAAAGATTTGTTGAA
Source organism: Aporrectodea caliginosa (assembly GCA_020284085.1). NCBI lineage: Eukaryota > Metazoa > Annelida > Clitellata > Crassiclitellata > Lumbricidae > Aporrectodea > Aporrectodea caliginosa. The sequence continues at coordinate 460,502 of JACEVL010000833.1, read as the reverse complement.
ACAACTCATTTAAAGCCAACTGTTATTCCCTATCAGACACGTCCTCATTACAGCAGCAGCAGTAAAAAAATCTGCAACAAGAAATACAATTTTAAAAATTAATTTTGCCACAGTATGGAAAGAGATTAAACATCAACGAACCTGTCTCTGTGTTCATCTCTGTCAGCACCTCGTCGATCATGATCTCTAAAATCCCGCTCTCGATCGCGCAGTTCTCTGTCACGATCAGATCTATGCTCTCTGTTCCAAGACGAGGGCTCGCGGCTTCCTCGATCTGAAGAACTCCTACTGTCAAGATCCCTGTTTCGACTTCCTCTGTCTCGTTCATGTGAACCTGAAATAAAAACCAATATTTTATTTAACACCGCATGCACAGTTAACAAGAACAATGGAGATAAATAAACACAAGCAGAACTTTCAATTTATAATCATACACGTTATTTGGTATATATGGATAACATGGGATGCAAACAGTCCTGCAATGCACCGACTTTGGAATTCACCAGTTCACCGACCTGCAAAAGGTAAGGCACACACCGTCATTTACTCGTGTTAGATATGGGAGACATTAACATATTAAATATGTATTAACTACCTGGCTACTTACACACCATGCTCTTGAAGAACTTCAAAAGTTACTGAAATATGGCTGTGTACTACAATAGTGCAAATCGACAGTGCCTTTTCCAGGCACTACTTTTCATCTCCAGATTAATCCAAGTGTGAGATCAGAAAGTTACCTGGAAAGTCGCGTTCCCTGTGCTCTGGCCGGCCTCCCCTTTCATGGATATCAGGAAATGGAGGTCTTCGATCTCGATCAAAATCGCCTGAGACCAAGTCCCGCTCGTGGCACAAGTCTCGATCCCTCTCCCATCCTCCTCGGAACCTCATGTCCTCGTCTCTGTCCGGCCAGAACTCTTCCGGTTCCGCATTCTGCGAGCGCCGATCGTATGCATCACCCGCAGGTTCACCATGTCCATAGTCGAAGACTGCCGAGGTACCAGGAGGCGGAAAAGCATCAAATGGTGGAGGACGAGGTGGTGGAGGTCCATGTCCTAGACACAAGCACTCTACTGCATCTTTCCATTTATATAGCACATTTATACAACCTCACAAAGGTATTGACGTTTCATTAAATACAATGGTGAGGAATATTTAATTGAAAATGACAACTGTTACTGCTCCAATACAACTTGCACAAATTAAACAGTAAAACTTCACCACAATTTCACACTAATGCCACTTTAAACCTTTGGTAGAAGACACTAGAATAACAACTTGTGCAAATGAAACAGTAAACTTTCCCACAATTTCACATCACTGCTGCTTTAACCCTTTGGTCGAAGACACTAGAAGTCATTTTGAGCGATAACGTATCATATTCTCAATGTAAACTCACCAAATGACGGTGGTCGAGCACGGCTTTCTAGGTTTTCCAGAAATTCGCGAGGATTTGGAAGCGGAGGAAGTGGCGGCCCACGAGGTCCCCTATAAATGAAATCAATAACTGTAAAACCCAATGCCCAACAGAACTGCTAAAGAGTGTTGCTAAAAGAAAGAAAATTGAAGGGCTGTTTAGACAAATCAAGCCAATGCAGAAGCACACAATGCAGCCATAGAATCCATTACACCCCTACTACAACCAGCAAACCCTTTCTCAAACAAATCGCCAACATATCAAAGCCAACGTATCATGAAAGCTCTACGAATGATGACCCTTTTACCACAACACAATCGAGCAAAACGAAATTGGATAATATTCGGCCACTGATGCATTTAGTGATCAGTGCTCTGGACAGTCTTAAGGGGTGTATATACTACCGAGAACTGCAAGACCTAACAAAGGTCACCAGTGTAACAAAATCAACAAAAACCAAGTAAAAAGGTATACCTCTCAGATGCAAAAGGTGGACTTCTTCGATCCCAGTCCGGTGGTGGCCCCCAACGGCCTTCAAATGGCCTCCGATCAATGCGGTCAAAATCTTCGGAATTTCTTGGAAAACGACCTTCACGAAATTCCGGATCTTCTCGCCAGGGAGGTTCATGGAATCCAGGCTCAAAGTCCCTCCCAGGACCTCGAAAGTCCAAATCTGGAGGCAACGGTCTTCTTCCTTGCAGGTCTTCTTCGTGCCACGGAGGACCTCGGTATGTATCTGACGCATATGGCTCTGCACCATATTCCTCCTCTGGGTAACTGGGTTCCTCATGGAAACGACCCCTAAGCCTCTCACCACGAATAAATCGGTCATCTCGATCAAGGTATTCACGGTCACCCTAAAGTACCATTCAGATGAAGTCAGCATAACTCAGAAATTGAAATTTTTATCGAAATCAGAATTCACAAAAAACTAACATTCATACATGTACAAAGTTATCTCTGCAGGATTGCTGTTCCTACTGAGCCAATTTATATTTTGGCACCAGCACATGAGCATTAGTACTGTTCTGAGATGCAATAGCACTTCCATTTCTATGGCTTTGGCCAATCAATGTCTGCTTCGGAACTAGGAATGAGAAATGAACACTGAAAGCAACGTAAATGCTGATATGGGTGAAACACGTTGATATTATTAATAGGTTGACACATTAAACGTATATTGCTTTCATTGCACTGGCTGCCCATTCAGTTTTAAATCACTCTTATAATAGTTCATCCAAAAGTTTAAATTCTCACATCAGCTAAGCTTTCTCTGCTCATTGCTCACCCAAACATTGCATTTGACTACGATATTTGTAAGAACCTGTTGCCTGTAAAAGCCCTTGCTAAACCTTTCTTGGTCACTGCCAGTATTTGTAGTCACAGTAACTGTTACCACAATGACTGTTCCAACTCCAAACCCACATAACGTATCCTAATATTTCCGTATGTATGTATGTATGTATGTATGTATGTATGCATGAATGCATGCAAGTATGTATAAATAGACTATTATCAATATAGCCAAGTTTGTTGCAAATACGCGTTACATGGTCAATTCACTGCTTAGTCACCAAGCACTATATTTAGTACCAGCATCAGTCAAGAAGTAAACGTCCATAGCCGACTTAACCCTTTGAACCCAATGCCCTGCACAATTCAGCACGTATACCCAAGGCTCCTGGCAATTTTTGGATCTAAAGAAATCTTTTGCTTTACTTTGAGGAGCTATACAATATTATAATATGATCCCCAAACACTTTATAACATAATTGTTTATCTTCAGTACAACGTAACGATTTCATTTATGTATTTTTAATCACAGAGTCTCTCTGTGTACCATCCCTTGTGCTACAGTTCATTATTATAGTTCAGTGAATTATCACCAAAATTCAACTTTTGAATTATATTTCTCGAAAGCAGTTATTGATGTCAATTCCAATGCAAAAAAAATTTTGGACGCTTTACACAGTTTACAATTTGCATGCTTTAGACAGTTTTACAACGCTTGGGCAAGTCCTTTTCCTTAGCTTCTAGATGTACCCGCTTGGCTACCTCATACTTCTGGACGCTCAGGCATTGTATACATTGGCATGTATATAATGAACATTGCCAACAATATATATGCAGGTACAGTGCTGGTACAATGGGTTCATTCCATAGTCTTGTGTTGTCTGTACCAGAATTTCTACGCTTGTATTTGGCGGTAGGTTCCAACTAAGTCATGGCAGAACGTGTCCACCAATACATATGTCACAAACCTTTTGCGACAGTAAAAGCCTGTTTACGTCCCTTGTTTTTGCTGTCTATCATCACCGGTAATGGTTTCATTATGTTTCTTATCTTTTCCGCTAGATACTTACTACTTTATGTTTTGGCATTATAAACGAAGTAAAACACGCGATGAATAATTACCGTCAATTTCGTTGTTATTCATACAGCCAATAAATGGAGGTAAACACAACCACAACAATAATATATATTATGAATGAATAATATATATATATATATATTATATAATATACAATATACATGTTATATATCATATATATATATATAAATTTGCAATGAAATGTACAGGTGTGCACCGTGTGAGCACTAATTAAGCACAAGTCAATTTACCATCTTGTCGGGAAATGATGGTAAATTGTCAGGCCGGTTTTTCGGCTTTTGGGGTATACAATACATGCCTAATTTTCAGGCCTGTCGGGTTCACAGGATTAAGGACCTGAAAAAAGGAAATGAGGAGCTCTGCTTTGTCTACTCTGGGATATGGGAGACATTTTATTTTTTACACGAGTTTCTGCAAGGGCTCCTAATGGACAACATCCAATAAGGGGAAACTGACCTCATAGTCTAGCGGCTCTTCAGTTTCATCCTAAAACAAGACGGATATTGTGAGAACACACAATAAAGGCCACCTTCACTTTACAGAGTGATGAAGTAGCCATGAAATGTTTATGTATGAAATGTTTATTTAGCACACAATCTAATTTAGGATAGCATGGATAGCTAGCTACCTGATTGCCAACAGTTTCCACATATGGGTACCCAAGACTGTCCATGCATTTGTCTGTTCCAGAGTTGATTATTGCAATTCCCTACTTATTGGTCTTCCCAAGGTCCGTCTATCCCCTATTCAATCTGTTCTTAATGCTGCTGCTCAATTGATTGCTCACCTTCCTAAATACTCCCATATATCATCTTTCAAGGTCACCCAACTGCATTGGCTTCCTCTCTCTGACCGCATTCAGTTTAAAATCCTTGCTTTGGTCCTCAAATCCAAACTGGGACTTGCCCCAAAATACCTCAGGGATGTAATTCGTCCTCCTCTTTCTGCATCTACTCATCGGCCTCTCCGATCTCTGGACCGGTCTGACTTCTTTGTCCCACGAGCTAGGACCACGATTGCTCAAACTCGATCCTTTGCCATCATTGGGCCCTCTTTGTGGAATGCCCTTCCCTTCACATTGCGTGAAACTTTTCTTTCTGGATCATTGTCTTCATCCCTCTCTCTCCTTAAAACCTATTTCTTCTCTCGGAGTTCTCGCACTGGGAGCGCTACTGAATGGCCTCGGCTGTGAGCTGCGCTATATAAATTACTAATTACATTACATTACATTACAAGACTACTTTAATGCGGGATGGTGAAGCAGCTGCTACTGCACACAACTTCCCTGTTTAGATCAACTTCTGCTTAAGCTGCTGTATTAGCAAATGCTTCTCACAGAAATTTCAGAAGAGAAAATACCTCTGTAATTCATTTACCCGAAATCTGCAACTGGGACAGGGTGATGGTTGAATGGTAATACACAGAATAGAAGGATGTGGGTTCGATACTCGCTAGCCCAATAAGGTTGACTCAGCCTTCCACTCCCCAGGGTAATGGTAAACTGAGCAGCAGTAGGATGGATCGGCGCCTAACAGGCTACCATACAGTTATAAAATAAACTCCTGTTTAACTTGTGTTCCTACTCTTTCATATACCGGTAATCATACCGCAGTGTGTTAATTTGAATTGAACAAATGAATATTATTACTAAATTTAAATTTGTATAAAAGACTTTAATCAAAAACATTGCTTTCTGAACCACTTACACCAACAGTATGTTGGATTGTCAAACATGAAAAACAAAACGGGTACTTGACTAATTTGATGTATAGGACTTCTTTTCAGCAGTATCATCACAGTTTGCTAATGTATGTAAGTACACTGCATGCATTTATGCATATATCTGAACATTTTTAATGTGCACATTACAAACTCAATAGCAATGTCTGTGCAAAAATCATTCTATACAATTCCATACAATCCTTAGGCAAAAATCATTAGAACTGCACAACACCAAACAATCTCAATGCAAAAACATTCAGTACAGTTTTGATTCTACCGATTCAGTGAATTTTCCACATTTTTTGTGACACACTTTCATGCTGCAGTGATATTTTTTTGTGACACACTTTCATGCTGCAGCAACAAGTACTTTGCTATGGATGGTCCTTGCTTTATATTTTTGATCAATCATTTTCAGTTTCTGAAAATTTGTCTTTGATGCCAGTTAGTTCTTACCCTCATATCATCTTTAGGATAGGCAGTGAGGGAAGCCCCAGTTGGTGGCTTGGGTTTCTCTTGAGCTGGTGTCATCGAGGACAGCAATGCAGCAGGGTCTAGTGTCTGAGTCAACAGCTTCAGTTCCTCTGCTGCTTTTTTGATAAGTTCATGTTCACGCTCAGAAAACTGCTACAACCAAAGAAAACACCCTTCTCATCTATACGACTCACACTCTGAGAATTTAAAGGAATTCTGAGAACGCTTATGACCACAAGCTAACAGCTCAAGGCATACAGCATATAAGCACAGGCCTAGGCTCAATTATAATTTTGGCACACATTTTTTAGTATCTGCTTCAGTCTGCATGTTCAGCACGACTTCGCTATTGCATCGGTTTAATTCGTTTTGCCATTACAAAAGCACCATGCTGTTACAAGGCACCCTTGTAACGGCATGGCTGTGTTACGGCGCCATTTAATTACCGTCATTGTTATTATTATTACTATTATTATTATGCGCTAACACTATCTTAGAGTGAAGATGCTTTACAGAGTCTGACTTCGAATGACTGCAATGAACTTTGGATAATATTCTGCTAGTGATGCACTTAGTGACCAGTGCTCTGGACAGTCTTAAAAATGCCCAGACATAAGACACATGCAAAACTATATACGTAATGTGCTGAGGCAATTAATACAATAGCAAAGGAGTTATGCCATACTGACGTCAAATAAAACATTGAAGGAATAACTTAAAAATTGATCTTTAACAAAGAGAAACAGTGGCTGTCAATATCATTCAATTGTTTAGTTTCAAATGAATATCTGTTAAATTAATAGACAAGCCAGTTACTTACAATTGGTGCTCCGTCACTGTCTACTTTGCCAGTTAGATCACTGAAAAGAAAACAAAATATTTTAAAGTTTTAAAGACACCTGAATAACATGAAAAATATCTAAGCAACATGTGGTGATGCATGGAAGTATGAATGTACATATGCATGGAATGTTATGTAATGAGCGCTTCTGTGAGACTCTTAAGTGGTGCTATATAAATGTCTTGTTACATTACATATTCACGTAAGGCATTCCTTATGGTGCATACTTTGGAAACCCAATACCTCACAACATTACAAAAGGTTGCAAAACTAAGTCGCAATTGAAAGCTGAATCAAATTTGTGATCCACGTTTGCAATTGCAATAACAGAATGCACATAAATCTAATGCAAGCTATTAGGAGAGTCTGGAATATATACATTCAGGTTAATATTCAAACAGGCATATATTTATCACATTATGTGGTTCTGGAGTTGGAACAGTCATTGTGGTAAGAGTTACTGTGACTGCAAATACTGGCAGTGACCACCAAGAAAGATTTAGCAAGGGATTTTACAGGCAGCAGGTTCCTACAAATATCCTGTTATATAGTTATAGTTATATAGCAATCTGAAAGAGCATTTTAAATGCATGGGGAAACGTATGCAGGTAGTTACATACTCAGCATCATAAACTTCTTCGGCTCCTTCTTCTTCAGCATAATCGGCCTCGCCCCAGTTCTCCTCGGCCACCACTAGATTCCCTTCTTCGTCATACATGGCATCAGGAGGTTGAAGACCAATGAACGCTTCTTCAGTATAGTCTTTCTGGTTGTCGTCGGAGAAGGCCATCCGAGAATTTCCAAAACCGGGAAAAGGTCGTGGGCCTCTCATGTTGCCCAGTCCTCCTCTTCCCATGCCCGGATGAAATTCTTCTAGAGGCGGCCTCGGCCACCTTGCTGCACTGCCTCTTGGTCCAAAAGGTGCCATCGGAGGCCTTGGTAAACCGCCCCGAATGCCAGGGGGTCCCCGTGGCCCAAAATGCATGAAACGACCAGGCTGTTCCAACACCTCGGCTTCCGCTTCGAGGCCTTCTTCTGTCTCCAGCTCCTCTGTATATTCCTCTTCTCCATAAGCTGCTTCTTCCATTTCATGCTGTTCGGGAACAGGTCCTCTTAAACTGAGCTGCATCAGTGGAACAGGCCCACCTCTAAGCTGAGGTGGCCTAACCATCCGCCCAGGCCCTGGATCAAACCGTGGCCTCATTCCCATGGGAACACCAAAGGGAGCATCAAATCGTTGCCCTCTAGGGCCAAACCCTCTACCAGCTGGCATCCTTGGAAATGGTGGTCTTAGGCCGGGGTCCATTCGCCCGAATTTTGTAGCCGGTGGATTCACTTCCTCCTCGTACGTCTCCTCCGTTCCGAACTCTTGCCCCACTTCTTCTCCCTTCCTTTTACCAAAAAATCCTTCTTCCCCGAAGTCCTGTGAGAAGTCTTCTTGCTCCTCTGCACCATAATCCACACTCTCTTCACCTGGAAAGGAGTCGGCTGGAGTTGAATAAGAACCACTTGCCAGCATGTCATACTGCATGCGAGCTCCAACTCCAGGTGGCATCCGTGGCCTAAATCGAGGATCGGGACCTCTGGGGAATGGGGGTCGCATACCCCTTGCCATTCCGGGCATCAAACCAGGAGCTGGAAATCGCGGTCCACCGCCGAAGCCCACACGACCCCGAGGATCAAATCCCAATGGAGCATGATGCTCTAATTCTGGATCCATTTGTTCCATTTCCTCTGACACCTCTTCCAACCCAGTTCCACCTGGGGCCTGCCACTTGGTGAACTTCATTCCGCCAGCATCCGGCGTCAGTCCCCTGGGCCCAGGAGTGCTTGCTCTAGCATCTAACACACCTGGAAATCTTGGCTGTGCGCTGGTTCCAGGAGGTCGAATCCCACGACCCATTGGGTCAAGACCTTCTCCACGTGGACCAGGAGGTCGAACACCACGAGCCATCAGGTCAGAAACAGGTGGTCGAATCCCATGACCCATTGGGTCAGGACCATCTGCACGTGGACCAGGAGGTCGAACCCCAAGACTCATTAGGCCAGGAGCCTCCACACGTGGTCCAGGAGGTCGAACCCCAAGACCCATTGGGCCAGGACCCTCTGCACGTGGACCAGGAGGTCGAAACCCAAGACCCATTGGGCCAGGGCCCTCCATACGTGGACCAGTAGGTCGAACACCACGACCCATTGGGCCAGGACCCTCCGCACGTGAACCAGGAGGTCGAAGCCCAAGACCCATCGGGTCAGGACCATCCGCACGTGTACCAGAAGGTTGAACCCCACGGCCCACTGAGTCAAACTTCTGAGGTGCTGTTGAAGGAAGTGCCTGATTGCCAATTGAAGGTCTGACTCCTTGGCCTGGCAACTGGAAGTTCTGAGATGCAGATGATGATGGAAATGCTGCGGAAGAACTTGGGATTTTGGAAGAGTCTGCCAGACCCTGGGAAGATTCCTTATTCAACCCAGTATCCGGTTTCTTTAGTGACTCGGGAGGTTTTGACGTAGCTGCTTCTTTAGAACTATCACTTTTGAGCTCTGGCTTTTTGCCGACATCCGAAGAAAGAGACGTCATTGCAGTCGACTGTGAACTGGGAGTTGGCATACGCGATCCAGCCTGACTCGACGTCCCACGGCCACCGAATGGCTCATACGCTGATGTCTTTACTCCCTCCGCACTGGACTGTGCTATACCAGGAGGCGTTAGCAGAGGCCTAGGGCCAGATGTTGGTGGACAAACCCCTGGGAACTTCTTTTCCATGTCAGGAGGACCTTGTTGCTCATTACGGCCAAAGTTATTGGGTCCTTGTGGGCCTTGCTGTGAAAACCGTGAGCTTGAATCCATTCCAGCGGAAGAACGGGGCGTCCACATTCCACCCTGCTGATTTCCTGGTCCACTGCCCATACCAAAAGGTCCAGATGACCCTGGTCCTCTAAACCTTGGGTCTTGCTGGAAATCTGGACCACGGGGTCTTGGAAACCTCTCCCCAAAGCCAAGTTCTGGTCTTGGACCAGGCCCACGAGGTCCAGCAAATTTTGCTTCCCCAGCACTCGTATCTTGCTGTAAGTCGGCCCCAATTCTTGGCCCTTGTGACCCTGGAAACCTTGGTCCTCCAGGTCCAGACATAGGCTGCTGCTGTTGCTGCTGCTGATTATCAGGCCCCATTCCAGGACCATGAGGCCGAGGAAATCTTGTATCACCAAAGCCACGGTCCTGTTGAAAATCCTGCTGCATGCCAGGGCCACGAGGTCCGGAAAACCTAGAATTACTGAAATTCTGTTCTTGCTGAAACCCAGAATTGAATCCAGGTCCGCGTGGCCCGGGATATCTCATACCTCCAGAGTTTGATTGTTCATTCTCTGGCCTAATTCCTTGTCCAAAAGGGGCTGAAAATCGTGACTGTCCAGAACCAGAATTATGACGAAGATCAGGCCCCATTCCTGGGCCACGAAGATCAGGCCCCATTCCCGGGCCACGAAGATCAGGCCCCATTCCCGGGCCACGAAGATCAGGACCCATTCCCGGGCCACGAAGATCAGGCCCCATTCCTGGGCCACGTGGCCCAGGAAATCGAGATGCTCCAGGTCCCTGCTGCATGGAGTTCTGGGACTCGTCTGACCAAGCCGATACATGTTCAGAATCATACTGAGGTTGGTTAGAACTGGAAAACTGATTTGGCATTCTTGGTCCAGGGAATCGAGAGTCCATCTGTTGAGTCGACGATGACCTTGAATCAAAACGATTCCCATGAAATCCTGGCGAACTTGAGACAGCGTCTGGAGCATTAGGCGGCTGCGGGGGGAACCTGGGTCCCGACATTCCTGGATAAAATGGGGCAGAGTCTGTTGGCTTGGACTGCTCTGAAGAACTGGTTCCTGGGTACTGACTCGACTGCTGTTGTGAGCTGCCCGGCATCCTTGCACCCATAGGTCCTGAACCACGACTATCATATTCAGATGACTGTTGGCTAGTAGTCGGCCCTGGAAAACGAGGGCCCCCCATGAAATGAGAAGCAGTGGCATCATGTGAGAACATGCCAGATGCAGATCCCCATGCACTGGAAAACGATGTATTGGCATCCTTATGAGAGAAATCTGATCCTTGTCCATAACTCGTATAGCCAGAATCCGAGCTTGACGTTACAGATGGACCGTGAGACATACTGTTGTCCTGCTGTGGCATTCTCATTCCGCGTGGTCCAGGTGGCCTGCCACCAGAATCAAACATTCCTCCATGCATACCAGGGCCTCGAGGACCAGGAAACCTTGTGTTCATATCAGGCTGCTGGAATCGATTACCTGGTTGGTTCTCATTCCTGAAGTTACCTGGGAAGGCGCCGGACGAAGACGTGGGCATCTCCATCTTTCTCATAAAGTTCTGTGCCTCATCCGAACCGGTCGTAAAGTCAGACCTGGGTTTGCCTGTGTTGGGGTCGGTAGGTCCCCCATGTGGCGACTGTAGCCTCGCCTGTGCATCGGGTGGCTGTGGAGCCATTCCAAAGCCCATTGGTCCAGGCTTCCTTACTCCAAAATCAGATGAAGTAGGCTGTCTCTGCCCTTCATACTCAGATGCAGCATGCATTCCGAAGTCCCTGCCTGATGGGTGATTCGTCCCATAATCTGACGCACTTGTAGGCTGGTTCCAGCTCTGGTCGATACTCTGAGGTGGTGCAGGTGGGGCTGCTTGATGATCAGGCCAACCTGTTGCCGTCTGTCCCCCTGGTGGCTGGGGGAATCTTGGATTGGCTGCACCACCCTGTCCCATGGCATAATCGCTTGCACCATAGCCATAACCAGGATATGGAGGACCTGAACTAGATGGAGGATAGGCAGATGACGGCTGTCCACCCGAAGATGTATAGATCATTCCTCCTCCAAATCCAGATGATCCAAAACTGGATGCTGAGTTAGCAGAGACTGGTTCAGGCTTAGACTCTGGAGGTTTTGTAACCCCGGTTGAAACTCCCTGATCCATATTCCCTCCGAATCCAGAAGCGTTGGTGGTGGGGGCCTGGGCCATCTGCTGGTTCGTCAAAGCCTGCGTCTTGCGCTGTTTGATGAATTCCCGCTTCTGAGCCATCTGCTCTTCATACTGTTTCCACTGCTGTTCGTATTGAAGGTACTGTTCGCGATTAGGATGATCTGCACAAAGAACAGACCTTGTAAACGACTAATGCAAACAAATTCAAAACCAACAGTTATTTGCAAAATCTCCCGAACTGTCAAGTCAGCAATGAATACAATAATAATAACTCACACTATTTTAAGGAAGAACAGAATCTAAAACAATTTCACAAACTAGAGAGTCTTCAGTTGTTGTGAAACAATTGACAAGTATTTTAACTGCTGTAAAGTAATTTTAAAAAACTTGCCAAACAGTGGAGAGTCAATCAAAATTATAAAAAAAGTAGAAACTGTTGCCTAAACAATTACTCTGACAAATGACTAAAATGACTATCCTAGATATTCAGAAACCAAATCCTCTTGTAAAACCAGTTTCCTTATAGCAGATGAACATTTGCATAGCAGTTTTAAAGAAGCTCTTAATCCATGCTAAGTTTATGTTTAGAAGGTTTAGCAGCACCAAACATGATACAGATCTGTTTGGAGTAGCAGCTCAGTTTGAAACTTTGACTTAATTTTCAAATAGACTTAATTAAAATCAGCCAATCTATAATTACAACACAGCCATTTATACTCACTTTTATTCTGTTCCTTCCAGTCATTGTACTGCTTCATCCAGTCAGAATACTGCATTTCAAACTCCTTTTCCTCCTGGTTGATCTGCTCCAGTATGCTAGCTATTGAAAACACCAACCAACATTCATTCATTCATTTCAGGAATTAAGAGTGCCTCTTCAAGAGCCTGCTCAGAATCACTCCCAGCCCAACCACGGCAATACACATAATAGATTTGAGCAACTTGTAAAACATATTCACAATGTTTCTAGGCAGTAGGCGTATGTCCCATGGAAGTCCATTCCAAGTGGAGAATGCGTGACGCTGCCTAGTACTACTAATGCGTGGACCAGAAGTTTGCCACTAGCAAAAGAATGAAGGGCTCGACGGTCGGCTGTATCTGTACGTTGACATGTTGTCAATCTGACAGGTTGTTGGTTCACACATAAATTATGAAAACATACTGTAAAATATATATTAGTAAGATAATACCCAAAATGCATTCATATAGTATTAGGGATATTAGTGTAGGTCCTTCCAATACAGGCCAGAAAGGTGCATAGCACAGGAACTGAGACAAGAGTCTTGAGACTGCAACCTTCTGACAAATAAGTCTGTTTCTGTTTTTTTTTTGCAACTCACAAAAAATTTCAACATATATAGTCTTTGTTCTCGAAAACGTTTAAGGCCAAGTTGCATCGACATTCGTCAGAAATGATCTATAACCAAAAGATGGCTTTCCTCCCAAAGAACTGTGAAATCTCTTTTATCGAAACCAGACAGTAAGATATAAATTGAGCAGACAACCAAACCAGTGCAAAAATATCTAGCCCATTAAGTCGTCATCATACGAAATTCAGCAACATACTTGATATGCTAGGTGGCGCTCTCTTCCTATTTTGCATTAAAACTGTCTTTTTTAGCCGTGCTGGGGTCTGGAGCATTTCTGAGTAATAGCCTTGAAGGGGTGCTATATAAATATCTGTAATGAATTAATGAAAACTTACTTATATCGACCAGCTCACCTTGCTGAGCATTCCACTGCTGCAGCTGCTGCTGGTATTGCAGGAGGCTTTGCTGGTATTCCTGCCACTGCTTCTGCTGTTGCCACTGAGCAGCCTGCTGCTGAAGTGCTGTCAACTTCTGCTGCTCATGTGAGTCAGGAGGAGGCTGTACATTACAAATAAAAAAGGTCAAAAAATCTTTACATAGAAACGAGATATGCTTTTAACACGATATGCTCTTTTGCTGGGTCTGGACTTGGACAATTCAGTCATTTAATAAGGTAGCAAGATTTCTAACCTTACATGTAAAATTTATATGGAAGATTAGACATTAGATGTTCTGCTATCTAATAAAATGACTGAATTGTTTAGAGAGAACCCTTAATTAGTTTGTTCTTGTAAAGATATGGAAAAGGAAATCAGAAGAAACAAGGTTACATTCCTCACAAATATCTCAGTATCAAACCTTGAAGTTAATGCAAAAGTAATCTACCACTAAGATAGGTCGATTCACCAACACATAGAGTCTTAGACCACAGACTTAAATGTTTAGATGAAAGCCTGACTACCTAGAAACGTTGAGTCTGGCATCTAAGCAGGCTATGGCAACATCAAGCACACTACAATTTATGCATTATCATTCATTCTGCTGTTGTGCATAAGCAAAACTGAGTCAACAATGAGAACACTGAAGCACACAAAAAACATAGAAAATACACATAAAATGAGAGTCGATGTGACAGTTTGGCAATAGTTATAACTTGATACCATCATACTAACACTAATATGCTGTCAAGCACATGTTTTGTGCAGATCATTTAAATAAGGCAGCATTTCCAACAATAATTATATGCTTAATTTTTTTTAGCATTGACAATACCAGTAGAAGTTTGGTAAAATTAGCTTTTAACATCCTAATTAATGCACTATTACATGGCATTAATGACCCTCATAGATGACTTCGCAGGTGACAACCTATCTCCATAATTTCAGCCCTGCTCAATTTGCTTCAACAGTCTTGTCTCATTGACCTTTAATGCAAACAGGGACACAAGTTTGTTTACTATAAATTTCAAACTTTTGATTTGCACTTATGGAAAATAATCTACGAGTGGTTTACACAACTTACCACTTTATAGCAAAACAAAGCCATAACACGAAAAAAAATGTTTTACCACGTAATATAATCTATGACGCTGAGGGAACATCTTTACCTGACACTGAGGGAACATCTTTACCTGAGGTCGGATTCTATTTTATAACATTTCAACTTAACAGCAACTTACTTCAACTGAATCATCTGTTATCTGCTCACCAAACCAATGATTGGAGCAAATTTGTGAAGCTTTATAATTTTAACTGTCTAGTTAAGTGCAACAACTGTTTGAATTTTAGGTTCTTAAGTTAAAAATTACCAATAATTCGTTTGAAATTACAAATTCTCCAGTAAACGTGTAGTTTAGCATCGTAAATTATTCGCCCATTGAAGCATTATTATTTTCCAACAATCCAACCTCTACTTTGGCAAGAATTCTTTTCAACAATCCAGCTTCCATTTAGGCGAGAATTCATTTCATCAATCCACCTTTTATTTAAGCAGGAATTGTTTTTCCTCAATACAGCTTCTACTTAATTAAGAATTATTTTTCATCAATCCAGCTTCTATTAAGCAAGATTCTTTTCATCGATCTCACATCTATTTAAGCAAAAATCATCTTCACCAATCCGACTTCTATTTAGCACAAATTCTTTTCGTCAATCCAACTTGTATTCAACCAACGCTGAAACCCATGCAATAGCGAATAATTTACGACGCTAAACTACACGTTTAACAATCTCCATTAGCCTGGTTAAAGTGCTTGATTCTTTCAGCGGTGACGCCATTACCTGCGGTTCTTCTGGGACCGGTGGTGGTGGTGGATCAGCTGGCAAAGGTGGAGGAGGAGCCTCATCCTTTGGAGGCTCAGGCGGCAAAGCTGCGGCGCCTACATGGCCGGCCTGAGTGCCAGCTGCAGGGCCAGCTCCAGATGGACCGGGGGGTTGCGGTGCTTGAGGACTGCCCCACATCGACGCTCCTTGCTGCTGCTGGTATCCGTAGTACTGCTGCCAGTACATCTGCTGGCTAGCATCCATTGTCTGAAACTGGTTACCCCACTGAGGGAACATCTTCAAAACTAGCTACAGTTTCGGGTATTCAAACTAAAATTCAATTCTTTAAAATGTCAAACATGATAAACTGTCTTTTTCGTTCGGCAAAATGCTATCATGGCGGCGCAAACCGGAACTTAACAAAGAAAATATACTATGATGCCCAATGCCCCGTAAGTAAGTAGAGAATTGCTGGATCCACAAACAACGAATTCTTTCATTGATCTTTAATTACATTTAATCTTATGGGAAGTTATGGCAACAAAGGCAATTGACGTCGGAAATTATTTCTCACAGTTCTCACTTTTCGTATGGCAGTAGAGATAGCTAAGTAAGGAACTTATCTTTCTTATCGCGAGAGAAGCGCCCACACTTTTGAGCCACGCTGCACCAGTTAAAAGTAGCAAAATTTTAGTTATCAACTTATCATATTATAAACAGTTATCAAAGATCTAAGAGTGTGCTCCAGCTAATCATAATCGTAATTGTAAACTTCATATTTATCATCGAATTTGTATCCGAACAACAACATTGGTTTCTCGTCACCTAGCTGCGCCTTGAAATTAAATCTCCACTACTGGGGTACTTTAGGGTCGTCTATTGCACATATTAATATGTATAATCCTTGATGCATTGTAAACTATAGTTGAGTTAATTTAGTAAATTAATGAGTTATGTTATTTTTTAAACGTCTGCCATTCGCATAGCGACGCGTTATCCGATCCTAGGTGAGTACAGCAAAAATTATCGGACTAATCAGAGTAATTTATCGTTTGTGCTATTATATCTAAATAATTTTATATACATGGCATTTCAATACCAATGTCCAGGACAACTTTCATCAATCCAACTTCTACTAACGCAAGAAGTATTTTTCATCAATCCAGCTTCTATTTAAGCAAGAATAATTTTTATTAAATCAGTCCAACTTCTACTGAAGCAAGAGTCATTGTCATCAATCCAACTTCTATTTAAAATTATCCTAAATAAAATAATTTAGAGCGCATAAATGATAAATTACCCTGATTAGTCCGATCATTTTTGCTGTACTCACCTTGGATCGGCGAAAATGCAGCCGCAACACGTAACACAGTCGTGCATGGAATCTATGAATACGACGCCGTGGAGGTCGTGCAGCCTTGTATATCTGTCACCTTGCGAAGGCTGTGCAACTTAGTCGTCGAGAAAAGCCAGTTAAAATGTTTTTCAAGTTTGATAGTATGAGTGGGAGAGTTGTGCCGTCGACGACCGCAAAAGTTTACAACCCAGCGGTTAGTAAATTGTTAAAACGTGCACGAAATGTTGAACGATTAAGACGTCTGAGCGATAATACAGGTATTTGTTTTGGCTACCCTAGTAGTACCCGTCAGACCGCAATAGGGGACTCTGTGCAGTTCTATAATAGCGCTAGGTGTTGCCAGTAAAGAACATGGTTAAGCAGCTTATGATGAGGAGCAAGTAGACCATAAGGCAATAGAATGTGAATCTGTGGTATAAAATTTTATGAGCTTTCCCAAGTCAAATAATTTGTTTGGCATGAACTCTTTTGCTTCCTACTTTGCAATCATTCTCTCTAAAGAATGTAATGTAAATCTCCACAATTTCTCAGCATCACACAAAAGCCACGTAAGGACACCAGGTTATTCACCGTCGCTGTATCAAATCAAGTCTGCTATAGCCAGGTTGTTTTGTCCATTTCAGTGCCAAGTCAGAATCTGGGGAGGTCAAGCCGAGGAGACAGCATGGTGCTATGGTGGTAATCGGTGATGATGGTGGTCGTGTGGTAGTGCAGGAGTAGAATCAGGATATGATAGCTTGAAGAGTTTGGTTTTCAGTCAAGAGCAAAAAGCTGCAGAGGAGAGTGCAAGCGGATTAGAGGTGAAATTAACAGGCGAGCTCGAAGGATGAGCAAATTGGCAGAAATCGTTTGGGAATTCATTCCAAATGGCTGGTGCAGCATAGACTAAGAAGCGGTTGCAGAATTTCAGAGGAGAATGGAGGCTGGGAAAGAGAAAGATATGATGATGAGCGAGTATACGTGGGCAGTTGGATGGTGAATAGCCAGTGAATTGAAGAGGGTTGAGAGGTTTGAAGGGCAGTGTAGGTAAGAGATACAATTTTGTAATGGATGTGGTTATTTTGAATATAGACTGTCATAACAAATTATTGCTAGTGTTATTAATTTTTGCTTTTATATTCTTTTCATCTTGCATAGGCATATATCTCTTGCATGCCATAAAGAATGACACCGTTTAACTGCTCATCGAAACTATCATCAGTACTGTTTAGAGTATAAATATTTTTACACAGTAGGTAAACTGTTGACTTCTGTCTTAAGTGGAAGTCTGGCTGAATTTTCGTCCTTTGTAGGGCTTAACACCTGCATCGGCAGAAGGCCCAAAGCAGCCAGTCTTCATGTTCGAGAGTTCAAAGGTAAAAGCTGCTTCCATGGATGCGGTAGTTGAAGGTGGTGCCTTGTCCAAACGCTCGACTGGAAAAGCCTTGGGAACTGTTCCAGCAGATGCTGGATATGGAAAAATTCTTGCGCTACAGAAGAAGTGGTCTGTAAGTTACTATATCGGTTACCTGTGTCCATTTCTGTGTTTCCTTGCATTCAGCATTATAATAGTTTAGTACAGTGGTTCCCAAACCGTGGCCCGCGGGCCAAAAGTGGCCCGCTACTCCTTTGAATGTGGCCCGCGACAGTCACTCACAAATTTTGAAAAAAAATTAAATTACCTTGTTTTCTTGATTTAGGCTTCTGACAATTTTTTGTTAAAGAAATAGGGGGGAAAAGTAACTATTATACATGAGTTTTGCATGTGGCACGGGAGAGGGGGGCGCAAAATGAGGCTTCTGACGAATGTGTTCACGAAAAAGACGGAAGTAAGAAAAAATTTATTAAGGAAATTCTTGCCCCCGGGCGCGCGAACCCCTAGTTACGCCACTGCAACTGAGGACGGCTCCTCAGATCTCTGTGGCCCGCCATGATATTTTAAAAGTAAGACTTTGCCCTCCATCAAAAGAGCTTGGGAACCACTGGTTTAGTAAACGGTGCCAGTACACTGAAGGTGATTAAAGTCTGTACAAAATATTAAATGTATAACCTCATTTATTGGTTTTCGTGCGACATTGGTTGGTGCTTTATGCATTAAGCACTGGTATGATAGACATTTACATTACACTTTATAAATGTCCACATATGAGATACGGTACTAATTGATAATAGTATATATAATTGGCTAAATTTAGGACCATCTGAGACAGGTCGTGATGCCCTTTGCAAGGAAGGGGCATTGCAATGACAGGATTGAGAACCTCTTGCTCTATATATGTATCTTTGTTTATTGTGCTTCAATAACTCGAGCAGGCAGAATGCTGCTCGTTATGTTAGCACAGCTGGGGAAACTGTTCGTGCAATGGGGCAAGAGTAGTACATGTTTTTATACATCATGTGCGATATAAAGTTTGCAGTGTCCTTGTCAGGGAAGGAAAACTTGTGAGGCCGTGTTTGTAGGGTAACGACAAGGGAGCAAAGGAAGAGAGTGGACAGAATGGTTCGGAAGGGAAATAAGAGAAGGGAGCTGATCTCAGTGTTTCCATTAACGCCCAAATGGCCATTTTTACGTCCGTAAAAAACGTCCATAACTTCATCGGTGTGATAGCCGAAAGAAATGAGCTATGTCCAAAAAATTCTAGGTCGGGGCGTAAATACATCCTCTTTTTGGACTCTAATGGAAACACTGGCTGATCTAAAACAGTAGCAATATTTTTAACCATGCCACTGGTCATTGATCACTTGGGTCGGAAGCACTTGTGATGAATTTTTCCTTGAAGGTCCTTTTTACAAATTTTCAGTTATGTTACGTATGTTGACACGAGCTCTCTGAAACTTGAAGCATTTCTGTCAGGGTTTTCAAGATCTAATGCTTTTTAAGTAACATGCCATAAGTAGTGTCATTTAATATTATTTTGTGTATGCTGCTGTTGATGTTCAGGAGTTATGTATAAACATGTTATATTCAGAGTTACTTTGGAACTGATTTCTCAGGCTGAAGACGGGTTAATGGTGTGGCAGAAGCGTGGCTTTCGTGACTCTGGTCCATACTACGTTACTCTGGCTGGAATTGCTGTTGGAGTCACATACAGCTTGTATCTCATCTTTAGGATGTCTTTCCCCCCAAAGAAGCAGGAATGAAAACATTGAGGTATGCGTTGATTATACACTGATGTCAGATCTTACCTCTGAAGTATAATGCTATCAGTACAATTAGTACACGGTGAACGGGAAACAACCGAACCTCTACAAAAAAGAGAAATTAACACCAAAAATGTAAACTATTTTATTCCCCACAATTATAGACTTAACTATATTTTATAATTATGCGCTATACCAGTTAGAAACTGACGTCAGGTTTACAAGACAAAGGTTCGCGATGTCGGAGAACTGCGTCGGCGCATAATACAGGCATGGGACGAATTTGATCAAGCTGTAATCGATTCAGCAATTAGTCAGTGGCGAGCTCGTCTTTGTGCGTGTGTGGAAGCCAAAGGAGGGAATTTTGAACACACATTATAACTAACAAATGATAGTTATCTGATTCATGTAATATAAACTGAAGTTTCTCCATGTTTCATTAAAATGTACAAATTATTACATAAATTATTGCAGCAATAGGAGAGGTTCGGTTTTTTTCCGTTCACCGTGTACATGTATTATTATTAACATTTTTACATATACAAAGTCACACAGAAATGTAAATCTGATTTGTGGTTAGTCAGTCGACAGAAGCACTGCAGAAGAGTTTGGCGTTTGGTTGTGCTTAAGTGTTGCGGTTTAGCAACTTTGTTATCGACTATCTTCAAAGGGTCAAGTCTATGAATATTCTAAATGTTACACTGCAATCGAAAACATGGGGATGGCAACACATATAGACAAGATTCTTTCTTGCTATAAATTCCTAATCCTTGTATACCCTGAGAGTTCTCTGCTTGCATGGACTCCAGGCGGCAGCACTTCACGACGTCACCATGGCAACAATGGTGGCACATATCATCTATGCCTCCCCAGCCTGGTGGGTACACCAGCAAAACGGACATAGACAGGACAGACCACCTGTTAAGGAGAATGGCCCGTGGTAGATTTTTGCTGAAGGAGCCTCTCAACTGTCCACAAAGTCGGATGATAGGCTCTTTCAAGCTATCATTAGAGACCCTAACCACGTACTCCGGAATTTGCCGCCCCCATCCTGCAGTAGTGGACATAACCTCCGGGCGAGATTGCATAACTGTACCTTACCTGAAAGAGATGATCGTTATTAGATATCCTGTCTCCTTTATAAGAATGCGTATTGACACCGTCCATGTTGCCCCAAGAAGCTCGAACCCATGTAATTTGTTTAAGTTGCATCTGTGTCAGCTTATTAAGGTTTAATAAACAAGTATTGTAATTGTATTGTATTGTATTAGAAGTTGCTTTTTAGGTTCAAAGTGATTGGCAGCTTTAGTCTTTGTTTATGTCTTTATTTTAGGTGATTAAGAAGAAACAGTCAGACTTTGTAATGGGATGCACAGTTCGTTAATTGGTATTTCGTGTTGGGTTGAATGATTAACAAGTTCGGGTTTGTGTCCTGGAGACTGCTTTGTGCTTTCCGACTGAGTTCCTAACGGAGTTTCTGTTGTGGGCTCAGAATATCAAACATGCAAGATTTTTATATTTCAAGTAGTAATGTATTAAATCTGGAATGTTTGAACTTTCTTCATAATTATGTAGAACCGTATAAGGATAAAACTAAATGCTGAAAGGAGAGAATATGTGATAAAATGAGAAATTGTGTGCTTTGGATCAGTAGGCCTAGACATTTCTGAGATCTTATAACAGCGAGTGTGTGCCTGGGTTGTGTTTCAGTGTTGGTTAGTTAGGTAGCTATTATCTAAATACTAATGTTAAATTCCTCACAAAAGTGCTGCCTACACTAGCCTTGAAGGGTGCTATATAAATCTCTAATCAGTGAATGAATGAGTGACTAGCCTAAAGTGGAGTAAAGCTTCCATGTCTGATACTTTACACATAAATATACTCCAGTATTGAAACATACATTTGACAAACTGCAATTTAGCACAAAAGAAAAGAAAATCTGTCAAATAGGCAATTATCTTATTATCTATGATAAGGTAGGTGGTTCTCGTTTCATGCTGTTCCACCTTTGAGTCGGCGCTATACGATGCGGACAATGAAGCCAGTGCATTGCTGACCCATCCGATTACTTCCCCATTTACTCTGGTACTCTGCTTGGGATACATGTGTGTGCAAACAACTTGCACTTGAACGTTACTTGGGTCCTCTAAGTAGGTACCAACTGCCAATAAGTGTGATCGATTACAGGTCCAATGCGCTAATCAGATAGATCATCCGCATGTTGCACTCGCGTAGAGCCGTAGACTGAAAGTTTATCCGGAGCAAACAGTTAATCATGAAGCAAATGGTGCTGAAATAACTGGAAGAGTTCGCTCTGGCATTTGAATGTACATTGTCTGTGTGTGAGGAAGTATTTAATAATAATTTACTAATTTTTTAATAATTGGTGGATACAGAATTGGCTACACCCACACGTCTGCTAAACGGTTTTGAAGGACATGGAGTCGGTGTTTGATTTATAATAAAAAATGTTTGGCTGTGATTGTTATTGCAAAAACACTTGTGTAATCCTAAAGTGTGGAATCGACTGCACCTCCTAGAGGTTAACAGACTGTGCTTGTTCTCGAACTCACACTCTGAATGATTTGGTAATACAGTACTGATACAGTGATACTGTCACAAAGACTTAACAAATGTAAAACAAATTAAATGAAATACTAAGCGAAAAATGGCCGACGTCCTCAATAAACTACCGCAATACGGACGTATAAATCAAATGTAGTAGGCCTACAAGGAACCATCAGCTATAAACCTACGTCTTGTGCGTTAAACACCCGATAACAGCGTATACTGCATTGGATCAAGTTAGACTAATTTGACCACTAACTAGACCGGATGCGGCAATGTAAAATAGTGGACACCTTAATTTAAGTCCTTTATGCGCTTTTTTACATGTGGTGAGAGCTGATGGAATGGAGAAGGAGATGATGCTGGCGTGCGGAGAGGGGGGAAGGAGAAGGGGTCGGCCGAGGACTCGATCAGTCTCGATGGATGGAGGAGATACGCAGGGGGACAGCGATGAACCTTGCGCAACTAAGGGAAGCGGTACGAAGCAGGGAGGAGTGGAGGAGGCTGGTCATGGCGGTCGCTAGAGTTCCACGAACTGACGGGACAAGGTGATGCGCTTTTAGAGGGCTGACCCGTGCAAACGGGGGTCAGATGGAAAAAAGGAGTCAAAAGTAGGTTATCTTCACGGACGTCCTATATATTTTAAAGCACCTCTGACAGACCATTTTATTTAGGCCTACATAAATTTAAAAGTTGAAAAGGGAAAGAATGAAAATTTAGGGTGTCAATAGCCAGAACAAACTAACTTAAATAAATTAATGTGAATATATAGAAATATAGTTTTAACTTTTAACCAAAAGATACCAGGAACCCTACATCCGATAGCTTAATTTCTAGAAAATTCCTTGCAATCGTCACTAACTTTATGTCGGTACAAGAAGCTGCTTTCATTATAAGCCAACGGAATGATCTGAGCATTCCGACGGTTAGGCCTTGTGTGTACTCACACAGTTGCAACATGAGAATTGCCGAGGGAATTGGGAGTTCAATCCCCCCCTAGTCTTTCTTAGTACCCCATTGTTAAGTCTTTATTGCACACCCCAAACTCAAAATCGACCAAAGTCTGACTCCCATTCTTTTCTACAATTCTCATACTGCACAGTTGATAGCTGTTTCGTGACTATTTCTTGTTATGCACGTAAGGGGTTTACAATACGAGGCATTAAGTACAAAAAACCATTATAATTTTACAGCTTCAGAAGAGAATTTGACCCTGAATAACCTTGCCCTCTGGCCCTTCATCGTGACTTCCGCTTCAAAATCGTCCCTGGTCACGTGTTTGTATGTTGTGTTGTCAAACCCGACCGTTAGGCGTCTTTGCTGTAGCGTTGCAGTGTGCAAATTCAGTAATATGAACGTTTTAATGAGAGCGTTGATTCGTGATGGCGGTGAGAAGTGTGGGGAGAGGTGGGGTGAGGGGCCGCGAGGAGGGTGGGGCGACCTTTTCGTCGACGACTGGATCCTGTGACGGTGTTGCTGCGGTGTTCGTGACCAATGTCTCGAATATAACGCGTCAACGTCTGTCATGTTTGATGACGGACGGACGGACGGGATAGACCGCAGGAGGTTGAGATGATGGAGGGGGATGTCCGTGGCAGACCGTCTTGGCGGCGGCGGCCTTACCTCCTCCGCCTCCTTCTCCCTTCCCTCGTTCACATCCCCGCGTTCCCTACGTCTTTCTCCGCGGTCTCCCGTTAGCGGTGCTGGATGATGCGGACAGCGTGGAAACGAGATGCCGAACGATGCTGCTGCTGCTGATGTTGCAGATGTACGCATGCACATCATGAGATAACTCCGGCAGAGGAGGAGTCGTCGTCAGCAGCAGCAGCAGCAGCAGCAGCAGGAGGAAGTAACGTGCGTCGTAATTGCGGGCATCAGGTGTTTGCTTACAAATTAACTAATCCGCGTAAAATGGCACCTTCGTTGTCTTTCGTCGAAATGAATGTTGGACGCTTCTTCTCCGCTCTCGACCGATGTCTTCTCGTCATGCAAGTGATGAAGCCCCCTCCCTCTCAGCTCCTTTCCCGTCAGTTTCACCAACCCCTTCCCATCACGCTCACCGTCTTCTTTGCTACGCTGTAGTATATGGCGCTGAATCTACAGATCGTGCCAAATCGGTTCCCGGGCGAAAAACGTTCCGACTAGGCCCACTTTTAGCACAGCAGAGTGTGACGAATTTTAAAATATCCTGTCGCGTTGATACTTGATACACAACAGAAAGTAATATTTTATTAAATGGGAAATAGAAGTTCAAAGAGTTGCCTTTGCAATCCGCACTGATAATAAAGTCATAATACACGATTTTAACGAATGAAACTTCAGCAAATGGTATCGACCGGTATACCTTTAGAAACAAATTTCACATCTTGGTCACGTCAGCCAATCACAAAAATCTTTGTCGGAACTGTTTTCGTTCGGGATTGATTTTGCGTCACACCGGAGTAGATCAGCCACCCCCCGTCGACTTCGCCGCCGGGCGTTGGAACACCGTGTGTGTGCAACTTGTGCTTTGGAGTGTTTGTAGGCAGATGGGAGAATGAAGATGCCAAGGATTTATGCACGCACAGAGGCTTTTAGTGAAGGCAGCGAGAGAAAGAAACGCGACAGAGCGTGGTTTGATAGCTTGATGTCGGAGAAACCTTTGGTAGGAGGCAATGAGTGCTTGCAGTTTTAGTGGGTTTTTACAATGAAGTAGGCTTTGGTGCCCTCAAATCAGTTGATCGCTGTTACTGCGCCGACGAGCCAGCCATGGAGCTGAGGGGCCACAACCCCCAATTGGCCTCCAACGCATGATGAGTATAGCGTATACGGCCTAACGTGTTTGCGGGAGCCTGCCACTGGAGACTCCTCTTCTAGTGAGAAATGTTAACCATCTGAAATATAACACTTAACATCATGAGACTAGCACAGACATTATCTTCCTTTATTTTTCTCCTGTTACGCGCCTTCGTGCAAGATTCCAATTTTATTTAGGCGCGTTATAAATGACAGTTTAATAATAATAATAATAATAGCCTACGCTTCCGTAAATTAGGCCTATATGCAATGTTGCGAACGACTGAATCTTTGAAATACGAAATTACAATATGTAAGTTGCTAAGATCCCGTTATAAAATGCTCCTTTTCTCTATTTTGT
This sequence comes from Aporrectodea caliginosa, assembly GCA_020284085.1. Classification (NCBI taxonomy): domain Eukaryota; kingdom Metazoa; phylum Annelida; class Clitellata; order Crassiclitellata; family Lumbricidae; genus Aporrectodea; species Aporrectodea caliginosa. The sequence continues at coordinate 434,920 of JACEVL010000833.1, read as the reverse complement.
AGATTTCATGCTAAACTGCGCTGTGATTCCGTGATCGAATGGTTAAGCTTAATGCCTACTCTTTGCCCTTGGATCACACGAAATACTCCCTCCACAACTTACCCCAAGTAGCTAAGATTACCAGTGGATGTTATAAGCATTTGGAATATATGTGTCCTGGGTGTGGAATTGAATGACCAAAGCAGCGTATATATACTGTATATAGGCGGAAATGGGCGTAACATTCCTATACAATACAATACAATACAAATGAAAATTTATAGCGCGCTTTAACAAGACAAGTCTTGCACGAGAGCGCGTTTCGCTACATTCTTAGTCATAGTGCAAGGTAAACAGATAAGTTTTTAATTTTGTTTTAAACTGTGCAACAGATATGCACTGTCGAACTGAAGGTGGAAGACGGTTCCATTCAAAGGGTCCTGAGATAGAGAAAGCACGGTTTCCAAACTTCCGGTTTGTGCGAAGTACGGTGAAATCCCCTCTCGTCGACGATCGGAGTCCTCTAGTATTGAAAAGTGAACATGGCGTGACCATGGATGCCATGTATGAGGGAGAGGTTCCAGAGTGAATGTGATACATGAGGAGGCAGATTTTGAAGGCGATACGGGCGCTGATGGGAAGCCAGTGAAGTTGTTGCAGTGTAGACGTGATGTGATCTCTTGGACCAAGATCTTTTATTAGGCGAGCGGCGGTGTGTAGAACTGAGGTTAAGGGTTGCAGTGTCGATGAAGGAAGACCGGATAGGACAGAGTTGCAGTAGTCGAGGCGAGAGATGACGAGAGCTTGGACGAGGATACGAAGGCAGGTTTCGTCGAGGCAGCGTTTCACTTGTCGGATTCGGCGAAGGTGAAAATAGCATGCTTTGGCGACGGAAGAGATGTGTTGAGTCATGTTTAGGCTGCTGTCTAGCAGAACACCGAGGTCACGAACGACATCAGATGGTAGAATGGTGCAGTTAGACTCGAGATGAAGAGATTTTATTTGTTTATCATCGTCCGGTCGGCTTCGACGGTCGAACCAAATGAGTTCTGTTTTGGTGGCATTTAGCTTCAGACGCATAGATGCGCACCAGGTCTGAATGTCACGGACGCATTCCGCAATTTTTATTTTGATGTTATCAAAGTTTTTGCCCGAGAGTTTTATGTAGAGCTGGGTGTCATCAGCATATAAGTGGATCATAAGGCCATGATGTGATGCGATGTTGACAATGTTAGAGGTGTACAGTATAAAGAGGAGTGGGCCAGCCAAGGATGGAGCCTTGGGGAACACCAAAGAGGATAGAGAAGATTTTGGATGAGCAGCCACCAAGTTTAATACTGTGAGTCCTTGAGGAAGGAAATGAGGCAGATGAAGCAGGCGTACTAATAATAGTTCGCCTTGATGTTCAACAGTTCAAGAATAAGACACTTGTGCATAATTATGTTATTCTAGAATTTCATCTTGAAACAATGAGGCTTGATTCCGCTTCCAAAACGTGCAGCGATTTCTTTTAGTCTCGGAATCATTTCATAATTCAACTGCGACAGTTGTCACGAATTCATTTCCAAAATTCTTGACAATTCTTCAATGGTTTTATTTACAAAGTTTCATTACATGCAGCTTGTTACAGTATTTACAGCGACCCTTCCTTGTTGTTTGTCAAAGACTGCAGTCATACGGTTCTATACAAAAGTCACTAAGACTAACTTTCACATAAACACAATTCTCGCATAAAAAGCATTTCACGGTTCAACGGACCACGCAGAGGTCCGAGCCTCCGTCGGCATAGCATCTGCGTTCATTCTTCTAATCGAACGCAATTAACCACTCCACACATGGGCGAATTTAGGGGTTAGATTTACGGGTTCAAAACCCGAAATATATGCATTACTGTTATTAAAAACTAAATGCACAAAATACGACCATATCCAATGGAATCCCTCCAAAACTTTAAACCCCTCCGAAATGTTTTCCCGGCCACGCCCCTGACTCCACAGGACTTGACTGGATTCGTATTCCTTCCGTGGTCACCAGAGAAGAGACCAGACCGGAGTCACCGGACAACAGACTGTCTGCAAGATTCCGAACTCAATCTGCCAAACTCCAGGTCAAATCCGGTTACCAAACTCCAATTCACCTCCAATAACCTACACCTGGAGACGAAGACAAGGAAAAAAGGAAAAGTTCAAGCACTGCTCCAGTTTCCCCTAGGTAGCCTATACTTCACTTCGTGGCCTCGTCTTTCCATGCAGACCATCTGCAGTATTATGGATCCTTGTTCGAATTTCCCTAAAACATCAGTTGACTCCACAAGACAGCAACTGCGATAACGCTATCTCTCAAGTCGACCAGGTTCTCGTCAGCCCGTTCTTCCAACTAGCGCTGTATGATAGGCGGCATAGGCCTACGGCTACTGGCACTGTTAAACAGGTGAGTCATCTCATTTATGACTTTATGACATGAGAGCGTTTTGTCGCAATCAGAAACATGCCAATTTATCAGTTAAAATAAGGAAATTTCCATTTGGGGATCAAGTGCCAAGCAGTGATAATGGTTGCATCTCACTGCGGATGAAATTCGAACTTTCAACTATAGAGGAGAATTACCACGTTGTTCCGACGGTATACCTATGAAAGATCCAAACAGTTCGAACAGCGTGTCTGTAAGAGTAATTGTAACTGATTGGCCAGCGCGCGTTTCCCTCCATCTGAACTAAGTGCTAAACTTTAACTTACTTGTCCCTCAACCGGATGTCGCGGTATAGTTTCGGACCTGCAACTGCGTGTTAAGGACCTTCGGGCCGCAATGTCGAATGTGTCGACTTCTATCGGCGACATCTGACGTCGTCGCACGGAGACGATTTCCACGACAGCAGCCAGACAGTGGCGTAAATCATGGGGGGACAGAGGGGACTGTCCCGTCCCCCAAGTTTTGACTTAAGCCCTTCTGTCCCCCAAAATCTGGCCCTCGTAGGTACTCTGTCCCCCCAAAGTTATGTATAGATTTTCGCCTCTGCAACCAGACCGAGGAGAACGACTGCTTTCTCCGATGGCGGTAATTCTAGAAATGTGGTGAGTGGTGACGGAGAAGGTTCGTTGAACAGAATGCGTACAAGCAATGTTTCCGTTAGATTCCAAAAGAGGACGCACTTACATCCCGACCTAGAATTTTGGACGCAGCTCATTTCTAACACTGATAACACCAGGCATATGTGACATAAGAGTGTTTTAAGTCATAAAAGGACTGCATGGGGTAAAACATTTTACAGGTTGCCTAAAAGTAAACGAACGCAGGTCAAAATCTAATACAGGCTACATGTTGCACACGAAACACGACTCATGAGATATATTTGTTTCTTGACCCCACATCTTTTCAGTTACTTTTCTGAGGGGTTAGACGAGGAGCTAGGGGTTGAACCCGTAACAACTAAACACTTTATAATCTCCAAAACCAATGGTAATTTTCAGGAGGTTTGGCATTGAACGTCTCATATATAGAGCAGTGCCTCCCAAAGTGGTGGTCCGCGGACCGGTGCCGGTCCGCGAGCCTTCAGTTGCTGGTCCGCAAAGTGAGTCAAGAAACTGGTCAAATTGTCTCGGAATCAAGAAATGGCTATTATATTTTTGAAAGTCAAAACACTTACTAGGCTCGCATTTAAAGGGCAACAGAGTTATAGAATTTGCTAAACATGCATTTAAATCAATTTTAATACATTTTGAGGAATTTAGGTGATCGAAAACGAAAAACAGAAATAATTTAAAAATTTGACACCGGTCCTTCTGCAATGGGATAATTTATGCAGGTCCGTGACGCGTACGGGACATTGCTCCGCGAGGTTTGTCACGCGGACGCGGTAAGTTATAGGTCTATGCATGTTAGCCTATAGAAGCCCCAATAGGATACACCTGGAAATGGAGCAAGGAACGTAACGTTTCTATTCCACCGCAGGCATATCTCTTCAGAGGATGTATACATAGAGTATCTAACACCCGGGGTTTATCTCTCAAAATAGGCATTTCTCGTCCATTATCATATATATAGGCCTACTTCCTCCAGTTCTGCCATTAACGCTTCTATTCATACAGCGTGAAGACGGCCCACTTGATGGACATGTTCTGAACACTAAAAGAAGCAGAGACTTGTCATGGAACTTTCTTGCCTCAGGAGCAAAGACAACGACTGGTTTCTCAGATTAAGGGTGGTTGTTCCAAAGTCACGAGATGTACAATGGTCGCAAAGAGAAAGTCCGGAGAAAGAAGAGACACAGCCAGCGACGAAAGAGCTTTAGCGCTGTTGCCTTTCTTAAGGAAGCGGCCCGGCCTTAACTTTCCTCGCAGAGAACCGCTACAATGCATGGATAAAGCAAGTATCCGATAGGCTACGGAACGGTCATCTATATCGAAAGCAGATAGGATGGTGATTATGTTCTTGTCGCAGAACTAAAATGGATTCACCCTCACCCCGCAAGCTAGCCTATGTGAGCTATATATAGTCTATACAGACCGCGCATGTCTGAATGCATGTCTGAAAGACTGAAACCCTATGTATGCATAGCCTACATCTTAGTAAGCACCAAGCAGGCCCCTATGCATGATGCATGCATGTGTGCATCTATATAGTTGTCCAACTTTTTAATTTTAATTTAGTTAATTTTAATTCAGCGCAGGTCATTTGGTATGCAATCTTTTAAAAACAGGAACCGGATATGGTCATCTAGTTTTCCCTATGGATAGGCTACAGGCGGCAGAAACTGAGGGAGGGTGGGAGGAAGGGACGTGTATAACAAAGCATGTCCATGCTCCTTTATACGGGGTGTTAAAACACCGATTTATAATTCGGCGGATTAATAACAACAATAGAAGATCCGTTTCACAATTAGTGCTGCTAATTAGCGTTATGAGCTGAAAACTCCGGACTTCCATTTGCACGCGCTCTGCAGATCTATGTCGCTCCGCAGTTAATTATTCGCGAGCGTGCATGCTTTGAATTTCCGCTTCATGCCAGATGCGATTACCTATATAAGATATAAATTTCAGAAAAGGTGCTATAAAAACTACTTCACACCGCATCAAATGTAGGTATATAGACTGACAATGTGCGCGCACGAGCTTGACAACATCGAAACGCTTCGATAACATTATAATGTAGAAACTACTTGTATGTGTAGGCTATACGAACATATATAAATTCGTATATATATAGTCATATGTATAGTAATTAAGCTTTCTATATATGTGTCGCTCCAGATCTGCACGCGCGATCGCTAATTTGAAATATCGGAAAGATCGCATTCGATAGAAAACGATTCGGTGTAATGGCTAATGTTTCGCAAATAACAATCAGTGGTAACCGAATAACAGCGGTCTTTCTAATCACCGCGAAACCCGATGACGACCGGCGAAGTCACGCTAGACTCGTTTGCATGCATGCTGCAAATCATAATGCCAGAGATGCATGACAATCGAACTGAACTTCTATATTATAGGCCTACAGAATCAACCTCTCATAGATATAGCTCTTGTGGATCTGCATGTATAGGTCCTATGCATTCACATTTCACTTTTATGTACCTAAAACTATACCTAGGGGCCTATATATGCATAAAAAGTATGTGGTGCATACATATACATTGCATACGTAATACGTATTTATAAATCCGTGTGTAGCCTAAGTATAGGCCTATAGGCTACCTCACAAAGGTCTGATACAGAGTGTTGTAGCCTATTACAATCTGTTCAGAATACAATTTTAACACACATGAAAACGCACTTTCAAATTAACTAAAAGCGCATTCATAAATGATTCGAAAACCCATCTTGAAATTACGTCACATACTGCTATGTGCACGCGCAACGATTTTGAGAGGTGCGTAATCACTGCGTATAAGAGTCTCTATACATTAAGTGTCTTGAATCTTCAGAGAAATCAACATACGTGTATACATATGAATATACACCGTGTCTCAAAATAAACTGTGCAAAATTGTTTCTGTCAGAACTTCGTCAACTTTCCACCAATTTTAATAATTTTTGGTAGGTAGATGGAAAAATGGCTGAAATTTCATGCTGTTCATAAATTTTCCACCTCACCTGACTTATATCACCGCAATACCTTGTTAAACACAGATGTACCAATTTTGTATATAACGCTTAAATTTTATTACATGCAACAAACTATCTGACGACTTAATTAGCACGCAGTAAAGTAAAATATGGTTTACTTAGCAGAGTTTTCAATTGTTGTGACAGATCTGCTTAAAAGTGTTAGAATTGGTGCTCGAAATGTGCCCCGCTTACACGGACACAAGCGCTTAGACGGCGACACCACTGGCCGATAGCAGCATCAACGATCGACTGGTCAAAGCGCGCCGAATTCTCCGGATCTTAATTTAACCCAGTCGACTATATCACTATAGCATATGGAGTGTGCTGCAGGAGAAGGTTTACCGCTCCAGAATAGCCAATGTCGACGAACTCAAAACGCGTCTGATCAACGAGTGGACGCGCTTTGACCAGTCGATCGTTGATGCTGCTATCGGCCAGTGGTGTCGTCGTCTAAGCGCTTGTGTCCGTGTAAGCTTGGCACATTTCGAGCACCAGTTCTAACACTTTTAAGCAGATCTGTCACAACAATTAAAAACTCTGCTAAGTAAACCATATTTTACTTTACTCCGTGCTAATTAAGTCGTCAGATGGTTTGATGCATGTAATAAAATTTAAGCGTTATATACAAAATTGGTACATCTGTGTTTAACAAGGTATTGCGATGATATGAGTCAGGTGAAGTGGAAAATTTATCTATAGCATGAAATTTCAGCCATTTTGCCATCTACATACCAAACATTATTAAAATTGGTGGAAAGTTGACGAAGTTCTGACAGAAACAATTTTGCACAGTTTATTTTGAGACACGGTGTATATAGGCCTATATGGCGTGGCCAAGATGGCCGTATGTTCCTCTGCATGCATGGCGTGTTTTAACAGTTTATCGCATGTGGATTTTGCTCGATAATTTGTCGTTCGTTCGAACTTCCTACATGTTTGAGTTCTTGCGGTTCTTTCTCTCCTTCGCCGTTGATTCCGAGTGTTTTGGAGGTTGTTTAAACGTGTATTGTTTGGTTCTCGTACATCATCCATTCTGAGGGGTTTCAGATTACTAACTTGACATTTGGGGGGCCCGATAGCGCATTGGATAACATCTGGCGTAGAGAGCGAGAGGTACCGAGTTCGAGCCCCCGTTGGGCGGATATGCTTTGTAGGCTGCTATTAGCGCCGTTGTATTGCAGGCTGTCTGTTCTGTTAGTAGTTAAGATTTAAATTGCATAACATGTAAATGAAAAGCGCAGTGCGTTTGTCAGGCGCTTAATAAAGAAAAGATTATTATTTATTATTATTATTATTATTATTATTATTATTATTATTATTATTATTATTATTATTATTATTATTATTATTATTATTAAGGAATAAGGAGTCGTTGGATTGGTACTGGTCGTTCTATTGCGGAATTTGAGGTGACACTCTTGGCCTATAGAACAGTTTCCAGCTGCGAAGAATGTCGTCTTCCACAGACCCAGTGACATAGGGATTCCACAGACCCAGTGACATAGAGATTCCACAGACCCAGTGACATAGGGATTCCACAGACCCAGTGACATAGAGATTCCACAGACCCAGTGACATAGGGATTCCACAGACCCAGTGACACAAGGATTAAGGGATTCCTGGACCCAAGCGTCTTCGATACCATCTGCGAGGGACGGCTGATCGGTGTTGCGGTTCGTGTCGTCGATTCCCTTTTCCGACGTAAGTAAGGTAGGGTACGGTAAAAAAAATTAAGGTAATCATATAAGGTAAGGAAAGTAAGTAAGTAATCAATATAAGGTCAAGCAGGGTAATGCAATGTAACGTAAGACTTAGAAAGAAATGTAGGAGTTTCGCTAATTTCTTTTAGCCTAATTCAAAGGCAGCGCTTGCCAATTTAAGTCGTGTCTTAGGGTGTGTAAATAATAGGACTTTTCGCCTCGTCAGGATATAGACACTACAGGAGCAATTTATAATGAGATCTTAGCAACTAACATATTGTAATTTCGTATTTGAAAGCTTCAGTCGTTCAAGTATGCAACACTCTAAAATAAAGAGCTCGAAACCATACCGTCGCTAATAAAAACTTGTACATTTACATTTATTGAGATGTGAACATGGGCGTAGCTAGAACAAAATTTCGGAGGGGGTTTTAACATTTCAGGGGGTTTCCATTGAAAATCGTCGCAAAGGTCCAGGTTTTTTTTATTTTGCATGTAAAAGCATATAAAAATTTTTCGGAAACTTATTTGTGGGGGGTTTGAACCCGTCAAACCACCCCCTAAATACGCCCATAGATGTGAAATGCATGTGGTGTGCATATGGTGTGGATATAGTGTGCATATGGTTAGCAGCTGAACTGTCAGTTAAGAGGTTGAGGTTCATATCCGCGCCAGCACAGAAATTTGTTTCAAAATTTAGAACGCATGCTTTTGTATATAATTATGCACTCTAGAAAACTCAGCATTTAAGAGTACACTGATCGTATAGGCTACTGAGCAAGGGAAGATGATGCAGTTAGGGAGAGGACTATATATATAGCTACCTGCGTTCATATGCTGAGTCTAAGAAAATGAAGTCTCCAACACTTGAAACGCATGTCTGCCTCAGGGATATATAGCAAAAGAGACTTCTTCTATAGTAGGCTGACCAGACGTCCCGGTTTTCCCGGGACAGTCCCGATTTTCTTCTAGCTGTCCCGGCTGCCGGGAAAGGTAGGCCAAACTCCAAATATGTCCCGGTTTTTCAAACTGACCTGACTTTCCGATGTTATATATGATATATTTCATGTGCGTTTGTCATGTGATCAAATAAAGTATATACTTGCTTACTTTATCAACGTCTCCATGATTTTACTACTGGCATCTGGCGAGTAAATTCATTTTAAAACTGACTTTTATTTATTACCATGCATAATCCGGTAATATCTCTTCCGGTTCTAAACGTCATATTGTCGTAGTGATAATATTCTGATAAAACATATTTTCATAAATAATAATTTTTAATTTAATATCTAAATCCTACAATTTGAAACTAAATTACTGAAATAAGATTATAAAATGTCAAAACGAGTTTTCGTTCTTGTCCAGCAGTGCACTGATGGTAGTAGCCTACTGCATTCTGCAATATCTGTAAGTCAACTATTTCGGTTGCTAACGGCGGCAGGTCAGACATCAATGACCACATTGCCACTAAGAAATGTTATGATAGAATGTTAGCAGACAAAAAAAATTTTAAGAAGCATACATTCAGGTGCCAATTTTGAGTAACTGATTTGAGAAATTTAGAATTTAATTTTAAATTTAAAAGCATGATTTGAATAAAACCTTTCACTTAGTCTTATAGTCTTATAGGCCTACCAATATAATAAGCATAAAATAGATATGTGTGCAAATTATATTATATTATTTATTGACAACATCACAAATTTATTTTGTGATTGAAGTGTCCCAGTTTTTAGTTTCCAATATCTGGTCAGCCTATTCTATAGGCCATATGCGTCTGCATTCGGTGCGGCTTATACACGCAAATACGGCCACTGAATCAATCCTTCATCAGCTGCATGGTCTCTATAACGAAGCATCTATTCGGAAACACTATCTCAATCCGATTATCACACTAAATCTACCAATCACCTCATAATTGACAGACGTTTCCTTGCGGCCTGTAAATCAGTCAGGTCTCCAACCCCGAGGCCCATGCATTCCCCCAAACACAGTATACATATCTGAGTCTTATTCCTCGTATAATCCGGACTTCTACCGTTTAATGAGCATAAACTACGCTCTAAGTTACACGCCGAAACACCTAAGGTTTCTCGGTTTCTCGGCGGTTATACACGTCGTCAGCTGGGGTGAATGTTCGTCGAACCGTGAACGCTATATATATCCTTTGGCGATGAGCTTTAATTGCAAAGCGGAGCTGCATGGTGCGCGTCATGCTTGCGTGCTGCCATGCGCTTCGGGGGACATGTGTGGAGTGTGAGGTCTGTAGTAAACCTTAATAATGTCTGCGTCCGTTCTATTTAGACGGTGATCATATAAGGTAGACACTGCAGGACCGAAACGGGACGGGGCTGTATACGTCGACGGTGAAACATTAGACGACTTGCAGCTAATGACACTGTTGATTAAGCGCATCGACCGGGCCGTTCATATCATACATCAAAGCCGCCTCTCCTATATATATATATATATATATATATATATATATATATATATATATATATATATATATATACCTTCAAGGTAACTATATATATATAATATATATAGAATATATATATAATATATATATATATCCTTCGTCATATCATATAATATATATATATAGCTATATATAATGTTCTATATAATGTCATATGTTCGTGTGACTTCAGGTAAGATGTATAGATAGTATACTGTATAATTAGGTATTATTAGTGCGTAGCTTCTGCTATATCTGTAGACGAATAATTAATTACTATAGCTAGGACTTTAATATAGATATATAGGTCTATGTGATTATCCGATATGTATTAATTATAGCAACCTGTATACACTAAGTAATTCACCATCGTGACATGCAGTGGTCCGTATACATGTACGTGTGTGACTTGTGTGGATAATAACGTCTTCGTGTGATCTTTGTTTTAGGTAAAGTACTTTCCAATGCAAATTGCCACAGTTGCACAATTGTCCCGTTTAAAGATCAGATACATAAAAGGAGACAAACTATATCTGCTCTATATGTTATATATATATGCGTATATATATTCCTTCATTCAAATATTTATATAGCGCCCTTCAAGGTAACTATACTCAGAGGCGCTCCCAATTCCAGCCCGAGCAAAAACGTAAGTTTTAATAGATCTTTATAGATCTGTATGACCGCTACTCTGTATGTATGTATGTATGTATGTGTGCATATATGTATGTATGTATGTGTGCATATATGTATGTGTGTATGTATGTGTGTGCGCGCATATGTATGTATGTGACCATGAAACCATAACCATAAATTTTATTGATCCAATTAAACAAACAAACAAACTGAAATACAAGCAATAGGTATAGAATAAGGTATGTCAGAGAACAACAGGGAAAGAAAACCCTAAAAGAACCAAGGTCCCGCTTAACAGGGTTAGGCCTACCTTTCTTTGAGTGATATCCAGCGGCTGGTTTGGTTTAATTACAATTTACACCTGTGTTGAATATAGATTAACTAGTTAACTAATTAATCAGCGCGCACACTGTGACGCACATAAATCAATTGACTGTGTGTGCATGTACTATGTATGTATGTATCTTGCGTTTTATATAGGCCTATCGTATTTTAAAGAACTTATCAATAGATTTAGAACAATACAATAATATTTATTTGTTCAGGTAAAAATCTGGTTTAAAAATCGTCGAGCGTGAAACGTCGGCAGAGAACACAAAGGAAACCAAAGCCCCGTAGCTGGTGTAAAGTACTACCTCCGCCTATAAAGCTACACGGCTTTTTCTGATCTACGTTAATTAACAAAAACCTCTCTGATGTAGATCCTATCGCGGACAATAGCGCGGCCGCTGTGTACAACGTCAAATAAACAGAGGCAAAGTGTCGGCTCTAGATAACGTTGTCGTGTATTGGCCGCCGCTGCAAGAGCCTTTAATATGTGACCCGTGACGACCCCAGGCAGCATTTAAACGAGATATATTATGATTGTCGGAAAGATGAGACCCGGCGGGCGTTCTGGGTCTCGCTTATGATGAGGCTTAATTGATTTTGCGATCATATCAGAGTGTATTGTGTCGTGCGAGGTGGAATCCGATGCGAGTCGCTCACAATGGCCGCTGTCGCTTCATCTTGGGTGAGCTACATGGGGAACACTCTTGCTTAAAAGTAACCGATCGTCAGATGAGACATTTATGGCGGATAGTTTCTAAAGTCTTCTCAATAAATCGCAGACGTTCAGATGGGCATATCTTGTCTCGTATACGTAGAAAGTATATGCCGCGATTTATGCCTGAGTAATAACTATACTATGGGTCGTGATTGTGTGCAGGTACAGTATAATGTATTTTATATACATGCAGAAGCAATGCACGTTGTTATTGTTAGGGTTAAAATTTAGCCGGGGGTGATTTGTAATTGGAAACAGTGGATATATGAATAGGAGGGAATTGAATGGAGATAGTGAATAAATAATTTGAATTATAATTATCTTTGACTTTGCGCGTCCGGGGAATTATCCCACTGTCATTCGGGATATTGGTCTTCGAACCTTTGCGCGGTGACTCTTCATTGCTGCTTCAAAGACTGTTGTTCTTACATTCTGTGGCTGATGCGAACTGCATGCCATGCTTAGTGTATTTTACCCGTTCACCCTCGTCACGTGTTATCGAAACGTGACCGTAATTGGCGTCAAAAATCACGAAATCCGCTGTAATGGATCCTCACGTATATATAGCCTATAATCGTAATCGCATTCGTAATTGACCTCTCAAAGAAAATTACTCAGAGACTCTGCAGACCTAATGACACGAGATTATGATCAAACAAACTGAGCTTCAATCGATGGCGACACAGCGACAGTCACGCGTTGCATGGCAGAGTCACGTGTTGCATGGCAGAGTCAAGTGTTGCATGGCAGAGTCACGTGTTGCATGGCAGAGTCACGTGTTGCATGGCAGAGTCACGTGTTGCACGGCAGAGTCAAGTGTTGCATGGCAGAGTTACGTGTTGCATGGCAGAGTCACGCGTTGCATGGCAGTCCGCATGCATCTTCCAGAGTGAGGAGTCAACCACGGGTAAAGGTATGCCGTGTTGATTTGGGGAAGTAAACAGCTGGGGCGGAAGGACAATTAGAACACTTTATTCTGAAAGCGAAGAGATACAGGAACAGATGGCTCTGAAATGCATAGCTCTCTAAGATAGGATTGCTGGACTGCTCAGGAAGTTATGCACTATACAAGAGGCTATCTTAAACGCAATGATAATTCAGTGGGGTTCATTCTTTGCGAAAGTGGAAAGTGGAAGTATGACCGAACTTTAGAATCTGTATACACTTGACCCCTGCAGCCGCAGCGTTTGAAACAGACTGAAGTTGTTACCTTGTTACCTTGTGCCGTCAGTTCGTGGAACTCTAGCGACCGCCATGACCAGCCTCCTCCACTCCTCCCTGCTTCGCACCGCGTCCCTTAGTTGCGCAAGGTTCATCGCTGTCCTCCTGTGTATCTCCTCCATCCATCGAGTCCTCGGTCGAACCCTTCTCCTTCTCCCCTCTCCGCACGCCAGCATCATCTCCTTCTCCATTCCATCAGCTCATGACGATTTTCTTGGCACTAATACAGAGGTGGTTTGCCATTGCCTTCCTCTGGGTTTGCCTGCCGTGCCCGTTCGTTCCTCTCCTGGTTAAGGAGGGGAACTGAAGTTGACTAACGCTAATAAGAGAGAGGACTGCAGCATGCATGGATGGTATTACCGGCATTTACCGCTACAATCGACCATATAGCGCAAATGAATGCATGCATCAGAGTAGAAGCAGCTTTAGGAGAGATTGAGCGGCGTTCATTCATTCATTCAGACAATGAATGAATGAATGAATGAATGAATTGAGCGGCGTATAATATATATATATATATATATATATATATATATATATATATAATTTCATTTCATTTCATTATCAGAATTTATATAGCGCCTCTTCAAGATATCTACTCTGCGCTATAGCCTATTATGATGTTAAGTGTCATTGCAAACGAAAATATTTAATCAATTAGCAAACAATGCACAGTATAGAAGAGTCACCATTGGTGGGTCCACGCACACGCGTGGAACAACGGATTTCCGTCAAAAGGTAACAGATGGCATGGATGGATATATGGTGCGAATTTGGCTGCAGGATGATGAAAGCACGTTGTACACATTGTTTATTTTTTTATCATTTTGAAGTGCACATATACGGTAGCACGTCTTCTTGCGTTAATTTCGCTGTTATTTTGAATTGCCTCGCATTGCGTGTTCCATTATAAGGTGCGCTGTTGATGGATTTGAACTTGAACACGGACACAGTTTCTAATGACTTGACTCGGACACAACCGGGACTCGAAAAGTCTGGACTCGGACTTGACTACATGACTCAGCTTATATATGCATATAGGTGAACTCGAATACATCATAGATTGAAGCTTATATAGATATGTAAACATTAATATAAATCATGAGCATTATATAGCGCCTTATAGAGTCTGTTGAATGTCTCCTGGCCATTATGTCTCCTGACTCTAACAAGTTGCGACCTGTCAGCTTGGTGTTGTGAATAAACGAAATTGATTGATTGATTGATTGATTGATCCATAATGACGTTCATCTAATCATCTGTGTTCATAGTCTGACAGTCCGTGACAGTATTATAGGCCTATACACAACGTCCGCAGTGCAAGTAATTGTTTTCCTCAGAGCTTCCACGTCATAATGAAACAAATAACAACGTTTGGCAATAACTTTATGAATACAGATTTATCTGATAAACGTAACTGTGTCTTCAACGCATCAATTAAGTATAATTACAGAACCATGTTTGGCTCTGAAAGTCTGAATGCGATGTTATGCTTCATGTTGGCTTTGTATCTGCGACGAATGCCTTATCGGTGGATCATGAGACGCCCTGCATGCATGTTGCTTGTCGAAAATTGCCTAACTTTGAAAGATTATCTATAGGTCATTCTTCTCAAATGCCAATATGTAGACTTAATGCGTTGTGTCTATGAGGTATTCCTAGAAAGTCTGTCTCTGTCTTTCTGTCTCTGCTCTCTCTGTCTGTCTCTCTTTAACTCTCTGTCTGTCTATCTGTCTGTCTGTCTGTCTGTCTGTCTCTGTCTGTCTCTGTCTGTCTCTGTCTGTCTCTGTCTCTGTCTGTCTCTGTCTCTGTCTGTCTCTGTCTCTGTCTGTCTCTGTCTCTCTCTTTCTCTCTCTCTCCTCGCAGCCAGAGTCAAGTTGTCAAATAAAAAAGCATATAGTATACATATCATTTCCCCCTCACTAAGGGCTAAACGAATGACTGGTTTTTCATCTTTGGTCTCTCGTTCTTTAAAGACGTTTCTTTTTCCCTGGGGTTTTCGTGCTGAGAGCGCCTCTGAATAGTTATTCTGAGAGAGGCGCTATATAAATCTTTAGATACGATACGATATAGGCCCTTACCACATTGCGCATTATAGCTTTATGAAGTATACAATTTACCGGTCAATGATCTGTCTCGGTCTCTCTCGTATCCAAGTAGTATGCATTATACATCCAAACAAATGACACCAATGAGTTTAAAACACCAAAAAATAAACATGTATAAAAGCGTTCAGACATTGCCGACTACAAATGGGGCTTCTTACGCAAAATAACGAATTACATTGAAGTCTAGGTCAATCGTGCATATAGCCTACGCACAAACCTAGGCCTACATGTAGATGAGTCATTGAACGGAGACTACCTTAAAAATTAAAAAGCTGTCAAAGAGGCGCCTTCCGTAAACATTTGGCTGGAATTTCATCCGAACACACTGGAAAACAAGTCCGTAAACAAGTCAATTTGCCTCTTCGTATAATTAGAGGAACGGAATTGAATGCGTCAGAACTCGAATCCGAACAAAGACCTGCAGTATCGTTCAGCGCCTTTGTCCACAGCCGTATTATTTCCGGAGATCAAGGCTTGTAATCAGGAAATATGTAATAATGGCCGGCGTATTAGCTCCAATTGATCTGCCGACGTTATTCAACGGCGTTTATGTGGTCGTATTGTGTTGCTGTTTGTGCAACTCCTGTTTCGCCAGAGCCTTCGAATGACAAAATCACATAACGAAGGCGTCTTATGACATACAAAACATCGGGAAGCAGAGTGAAAACTGAGCACATGTGTCATTAGCTCGTGTCATAGGCTCTTCAAAGTCGTCGCAACGAGTCAGTCGGGTGATTGTTACGGGCAGTTAACCGATTACATCGGATCCCATAACCGACGTTCACACATGATGTAGGTCAGTGGCACCCTCGTCGTCGTCGCATTGAGAGACCCAGGGGTTAAAGTCCTAATGAATGCTGACTGAGTCCAAGTAAAGAACACATCCCAAATCTGCGTTAATTGGTGCTTATATATAGCGACACCAAAGGACGGAAGACTGAGTTAGCACGGTCGACCTCGTAATTCACGAACTGTAGCCCTTCCGAGTAATAGCCGTGCTCAACATTCTTAACTTTACTGTGCCTGCCAGAGTTTTTATCTATGCAGACAAGAAGACAAAAAATGGCGTCGTTGGACATATGAACCTGCCTGAGGGCAGAGAACGTGAAGAAGACAAGAAGACACTACATATAAAATGTGTTCGGTATACATTGATGTAAATGTAATGTAATGTAAATGTAATGTAAATGTAATGTAAATGTAATGTAAATGTAATGTAAATGTAATGTAAATGTAATGTAAATGTAATGTAAATGTAATGTAAATGTAATGTAAATGTAATGTAGGCCTAAATGTTATGTAAATGTAATGCAACTGTAGGCATACTGTAAATGCGATGTAAGCTTCAATGGGATGTGACTGTAATATAAATGTAATGCAACCAAAAATTTCAGCCCCACAAAAACTCTGTCAACGCTGAGTAGGTCTCTTGAAGAGTCGCTATATAAATTCTCGGAATGAATGAATGAATTAATTAGACCATCTTGATCCTGGCGGAGTTTTTCTTTTTATATAGACGCCTCGTGGACGATGTCCCCCGTTGTTTGCTAAAATGCTTGGCTGCAGTAAAAAGGTTTTATCCTTTCCGTTGTCTTCTTTTATTTGCGCGTCATGTCCCGTATTTTTAATGGAAAAATTACCGTTGATGAAATCCTGTAAATTTAAAAATGCACATTTGACGGAAAAAATCCCTGAGTAGGTATACAGTATATGCACGTAAACTGTTCTCATTACCCGAGGCCATGCAGAGTTGTATTGTCTCGAGACACTGTCTCGGTCTCAAGACGTCTCGAGACAGGTTTTTCGATGTCTCGGTCTCGGTCTCGGACCCCACTGTCTCGGTCTCGGTCTCGGTCTCGAGATCATTTCTTGACTTTTCGGAAACTGTCTCGAAGCGAAAGTCTTGTCTGTTTGGAAACTGTCTCGAAGCGAAAGTCTTGTTCTCTTGTAGAAGCGATCTCCAAAGTTCTCGTATAAACTGTAGTTTGTTCGGAACTTCGAACAGTATTGCGCTATAAAATTGTCTTGTGCCGAACGGATAACTAGTTAATCGGAAGTGCCAAACAGACAGGAAGTTTAAAAAAGCGGTGTTTCTGGTATTAAGATTTAAGAGTATTGAAAAAAGCAGTCTTAAGTTTGCACTTTCAGTCCAAAATTTCCAAATATCTTAAAATGTCTCATAAAGAACCTGAAATCGTGAAATTTGCATTCACGCAAAAAACAAAATAAATGGCATGCCGTTCGTCGTTTGTGTAAAGCCAACATAAGCGAAACGCTTGGAACAACATCTAGTTTCTCAAAGTGAGTGACGTGACTTATGTCGCTAAATCGCTAACAGGCCTAGGGCCTATCTGGAATTTTGTTGGTTTAAATTTTAGAATCATTTAGAAGATTTCAGAATGGCTGAAATATTTAATTTTTTATAGTTCATACAATTCAGGTGATCGGCTGATTTCAGTGACTTGACCCTTGTATTAGACTTCAAAAGTTGAGAAAAATTGTTTCGGGACTTGGGTCCAATGTGCGTGCATTTCACACGTTTTGAACTGTCTCGAACTGTCTCGGACCTGGTGTCTCGTCTCGGTCTCGGTCTCAGACCCCACTGTCTCGGTCTCGGTCTCGAGTTTTATGTCTCGTATACAAGTGCTACACTCAAGCACTTTTGAGTAGATATCTCATAGATGCTCAATATAATTCTACTGAATGAATGAAAAATGACCGAGTGAATAAACAAACAAGAGAATGAATGAATGAATGAATGAACGAACGAATGAATGAATGAATGAACGAATGAATGAATGAATGAACGAATGAATGAACGAACGAATAAATGAATTGTGTTCCTGACAGGGTGCGAGTTGTAGCTGGCAGTAATGGCCGAGGAGTTAAGCCCTATATGCATGGGCAGCAACTAAAATACTAAATGCATGCCAGAAGAATATATATCGTCAAAGAGATAGCCGGGTGAAGGGATAGTATTCTGATTTCGCACCCTCCTTTCCTCGGTTTCGGCCACTGTCATACAGTAGTCCCTTTATCTTGACCTGGTTAAATACCCAAAGAAATGTGGCGACGCTCTACAGTACTGTAGGCCTATACCCATATTTCACTGTATAAAGCAATTACCAAGTTACGGTCTAAGACTACACATACGTATACGGTAGAGAATAACGCCCATTAAATTAACAGACACTAGTGAAGTCAGGCAGCACTATAGCATAATTTGTCTGATAGCAAGTCATCGTGCACTTTTGTTTACACAAAGCTAATTAGTAGGCTTTTAAATCGCTCTAATGTGCACACTGTCTAGTGAGACACTTTTGTTTTAAAAAAGGTACACAGTACACTCTAACTCTCTAAGTTCAAGTGCCAGATGTTAAACAGAATGATGATTGAGCATCACTGCGAGACTGTTAATATTTGTTATATGAACCATTTAGCCACGCTGTTGTCTCTGAAATACTCTGAAAATCGTGGATCCGACGCTCCATAGAGTAATGGCATGAATCCAGTATACGTCCAATTTTTATTTTGCAAAATATATACACGTGAGTACATTTAAAGTTCATCTATGCAAACTTAACTAGGGAACAAGTAGACTTATGCGCATATTACATTATATATTCTCCTCTCTACCTCTCCTCTCTCTTATCTGCATGCAGTCTCTGCCTCTCTTCTCTATGGCTTCTGTCTCTGTCTCTCTGTCTCTGTTTCTGTTTCTATCTCTGTCTGTCTGTCTGTCTGTCTCTGTCTGTCTGTCTCTGTCTGTCTCTGTCTGTCTCGTCTCTGTCTCTGTCTCTGTCTCAGCCAATCTGAGAGATCATTCTCCGCGGCTCTAAAATACAAATAGTCATAGGCCGACCACGTGGTCTCCAAATAATCCGTCAGGTGCTTGTTCATGGCGACTCACAGGGCTCTTCGATCCTCCTCCTACACATATACTATAGGGCATTATATATATATATATATATATATATATATATATATATATATATACACGTCTACACTATTATGGTATTTATATACACGTATATGTATATATATATGTATATGTATAATTGTATATGTATATGAAAGCTTATATAGGGCATATTGTATAAATAATTAAGGGACGATATGCAGAATGTATATGAAAAGATCAACTTTTGCCAATTTACACAATTTACAGACATGCGCACACACCTACAATTAACGTATATTGGTAGTTGGGGGTTTAGGCGCATGCGCATTTAGTCTCTATATATAATACACCTGTGGTATAAATAATGTTATTTTGACTCTCTTAACTGTTCTATTAAATTCTGTTTATCTGAGGAAGCTGATTGGTCCGAATGCAGACGATATTCGACGATTCATAGCAGCAGACCACGACAATTGGGCGAAAATATCGGCTGCTCCAACGGGCATGCGCAGTCCCTGAACGGAAGTCGGCCATGACGTCGACGAATATGACGTCATACGGTTCTCAAAGATGGCGACCGATGACGCAGTCGGCGGGGCAGCGCTGATGGGGGTGGATGAGAAGTAGGGGCGCAGTTCGTATCGCTCGGCACTAGCGGCCAGAGATAGGTAGTCGCTTCCGGATGCCTTGGCCCGCATGACGGCGTGCAGGCTGGGAATGACGCTGGTGCAGTTGATGGGGCGTGACAACGCCTTGACGTCGTGCGGTGATGACTTGAGGTGGTCGACGTCATCGGAGAAGGACTTGTCCTTGACCCCGGAAGCAGACGAAGAGGAGTGGCAACCAATGCCGCCACCGCCAGAGGGCGAACCGTCCTTCTCTCGACGCTCCCTCGCACGACGATTCTGGAACCAGATTTTTACCTGCAGGAGAAAAAGTATACTTCGTTGTTCGAAATAACGTGAGAATTGATTAAAAGACGCTATATAAAAAGGCATTTTCATTAATGCATTGGCCAACATAATTATATACAAACACACATATATACACAACATACGAACATTCATACACACATACATATATAAATAGAAACCTTAGCACAAAATAAAAAAAATGCATACACAGTTCAATTCGGACATCAGAGATGGACACGATTAGTTAAATTGCTAATCAATTAGAATTAGCATGCAGCAGCTAGTCAGTTAGCAATTAGAATTAGATTTCGATAATTCATACATATATTTGACCGGGTCCTTCGTTCTGCTGCTCGGCTTATTGGTCATATTCCCAAATATGCCCCAGTTTCTGCCTATACATGCGTGATGTATTGCACTGGCTTCCTGCCTCGCAACGCATATCCTATAGGTTAGCAGCACTTGTCTGGCGGTGTCTCACTAGTAGTGCTCCGTCTTACTTATCTGATCTCTGTCGCTCGGTTTCCGACTTAGCCTCTCGTCGAGCGCTGCGCTCTTCGACTAAGGGGGGAGCTATTGGTCCCTCGGGCCCACTCCTCGGTCAGACAGCGTCGAGCCTTTTCGGTTGTTGGCCCCTCCACTTGGAATGGGCTCTCGCTTATGTTACGCTTACTGCCCCGAAATGATTTGCCTGCTTTCTACCGGGTGCACTGCATTGCTCCGAAAATCAAAGCTCCGAAATTCACAGCTCCGAAAGTTAACTGTTGAGAAATCAAAGCTCCGAAAAGTCAAAGCTCCGAAAAGTCAAAGCTCCGAAAAGTCAAAGCTCCGAAAATGAAACCTCCGAAAGTTAACTGTTGAGAAATCAAAGCTCCGAAAAGTCAAAGCTCCGAAAAGTGAATGCTCCGAAAAGTCTAAGCTCCGAAAATGAAACCTCCGATAATCAAACTTCCGAAAAGTGCTGAGAGTTTTTAATGGTCGGACTATGAAGTATACGCTTTTGTTTCACCAAGAATCAAAGGGGGCTAGCTTTGTTTGACGAAGAATCAAAGGGGGCTAGCTTTGGTGTGCTTGTGAAACTTAAGCGAAGTTGAATTGCTTAGAGCTTTATTAAACGTTCCTCAGCAGTAGACTGTTACGCATCACCGATTACCATGGCTTGAGTGATTCGATAATTTCGTAATTGGTCGGACTTGAAAGAATCTCTGAAGAAATTGTTCTGAGCAGCCACTTGAAAAGCTTTTGTTTGACGAAGAATCAAAGGGGGCTAGCTTTGGCGTGCCTGTGAAACTTTGGTTCAGCCAATCAGCGAAGTTTAAATGCTGAGAGCTTTCTCAATCACTTTATAAACTGAGTAGACTGCAAAGAGAGATGTTCTTCAGCATTATTACAAATTAAACAGTTAGATACTCATAATTTCATCGTCTTCCTTAACGTTTCTTAAGCTTTGCAATGGCTAGTTTATTAACATATTCTCAAATGGGCTCTCGTTTGCTTGCAATAGATGGCTACTTATATCAACACAACAAATCTTACACCCGTAAGTGTGATTGTAAAAGAGTAAGTTATTGGTGCTGCGAGAGACGGCATGACCTAAATTGCAAGGTCACCGTCATGACAGATGCCGACGGAACAGTTATCAAGGGAGCATCTGCCCTTCACGCACATGACGTAAGCAGTGGTCGCACCGAAGCTCTAACGGTCCGCAATGACCTTCTCGTCGAGGCGGCACGTCGTCCGGAAGCTGCTCCAACTGCTATATTGAATGAGTTCGTTACACCTCAAGTAGTCATGAGCCTGCCCGGCGAAGTGGCGATGAAGCAGGCGATCCAACGTCGGAGGAGAGCCCTTCGACCCAAGGACCCTACGACTGCTGCTGACGTTCTAATCAGCGGGGCGTGGACGAAGACGCTGGATGGAGAGGAGTGGTTCTTGGGGGAAACAGTGATAGGAGACGACAGATGTTACATATTCTCGACGGAGACTAATCTTAGGAACCTAAACGTAAGTTTTTATAACATGCTTTTGATTAAAAATTATGGTAGTAATATGATTTGCAACAAAGTCGTTTGGGAGTCTCTGGACCGTGACTGGTGGAGTATAGATGTCCTTATTTGGCTATCGAATGATACATCCTGGCCGCTGTTTCCAGAAAAGACTTCCATGTTCTTCGGCCGCTTTTTCCTCCTATTATTGATCGACATTAGAAAATGAGACCACGCCCTCACAACTTTGTACTGCCCACTAAAGATGATAAACTTTTTATCTCACGAGTCCTGTATAAAAAGCCATCCTCTGACCACTATTGCTCATAAATCTCATCCCACGTTACTCTCTTAATTAACTTAACAATTCATCAGGCAATAGTTGATATCAATTTGTTGCCTTATTGTCGCATCTAACATTATATGGTACAATCTTGCTTAGCATTCATTCGTAACTTTTTGTTAAATTGCAATGTACCTGATAGCGGTGTCACCGGTGTGACTATCAGCTTTGTTACCAATAAAACGAAAATAATAATAATAATAATAACATGTAATGAAGGCTTCTGTGTCAACGGTTGTATATTTTACCTGTATAATATGTAGACTCAATAGGCCTTCGTTTTAGGGCTTTAACGTCAGTTTCAGGCTCTAGTGTCTATATGGAAGAGGATTAAACACCGCCATCCGAGGTATCTTATACTATAATTCTTAAAGTTTGTCCTTCCGTATGTATGTATGTATGTTTGCAATGCATCGCTGTCCGGCTAAAGGCTCCGAAACGGAACGGTTTAGCGAGTTGAAAAAATTTACAAAGCATTATTACGCAACGTCTAGGTCAACGCGACTATTTTCAGTTCGCAATTTTATTTAAACGCCGATATATGGCCATTTTAAATTTAACTTTTCAGCGAGCTTATTTCAATACCGCCCATAGTAAGGCCATTTGTTCACGTCACGCATGCTTAATAAGCAATCTTACGTCACACGGAGCATCTAGCAACCAATCAGAAGTCGCCACGGGCGAATTTCTAGGTCAGCGCAACCATTTACAGATTTGGTGACCTAATTACACTAAGCTCACATTTTTTGCAACCACGGCCATTGCCGATTTTCTAGGTCAAAGCAACTCGAAACTTACTTTAGCTATTCGAATTTCTATCTCATCCCAATTACTTTCAGCTCATAATTTGCTTTCAATTCCGATTTATGGACATTATAAGCATGCCCATTTGTCCACGTCACTAAAATTAATATGCAATCTTAAATTACGTCACGCGGCTAAATATGCAATCTTACGTCACGCTGGCCAACGGCAAATAATACGCCTATTATAATTTAGAAATAACCCGTGTAGTACGGGGAACAAAATAATACGCCTATTTCAGGTAGAGATAAACCGTAAAGAACGGGGAACAAAATAATAATATTGCCTATAATTATAAGGTAGAGATAACCCGTGCAGTACACGGGCAAAGCAACTATGTTCACCTCTAAATATCGTTTCCATTCAGATATATGGACATTTTTTAAATATTTGAAGCCCATCAGCAAATATAGTAAGTAGCCTTTATTTGCAGGCGTTAAAAATTACGCCTGGGGAAAACCCGGGCGAACGCCGGGTAAAAATTGCTAGTTAGTTATATTCCAAGAATTCTTTTTTAACGCAAACAAATGATTTGTAAGAAAGTCGGTTATTTTAAATATATCTATTATGAAATACTTCTGTTCAACATAATTATATTTGACGACTTCGATTTCTTTATGTAGGCCTCTGACCTAGGGCTTGCAGACGGGACCTTTTCTACTGCGCCACGTCAATTTCTACAAATTTACTCATTACACGGTCTCTATCACGGCTCCGTTTACCCCTTTGTCTTTGGCTTCATGACGAGACGTTCACAGGAGATGTACCACGCACTACTAAGTTTTTTGGTTGACAAGGCCGCCAGTCTATATGGGATAGATCTGGTTGCACGTAACGTCGCGACTGATTTTGAGAAGGCGTCGATAAACGCTTTCCAGGAGGTGTTCCCTCAAGTCGTCGTCTCCGGATGTCACTTTCACCTCGGACAGGCGGTCATTCGAAAGGTCAATGAGCTTGGCCTTAAGACAACGTACGGCAGCGACTCGGAGTTTGCTCTGCACACTCGCATGCTTTACGGCATGGCATATCTGCGTCTCCGGATAAAACAGGCGCGCCGATGGGTCCCCTGTGTCCTGTGTGTTTAGTGAATGCAGCCGATACAGTGATAATTCCGTGTGGGCATTGTGGTTGCATAAATTGCTTGCGCCGTGTGATGCATGGGTGATTGGGTGAGCCAGGAGTAGCTGCTCCACCTGGAGGGCAACGTTGCCCTGTGTGTCGTTCAATCATCGGAGACCTTGTCAAACTGTATACATTTTGCGGCATAACGGGCACATTTAGAATTTATGTATAACAATAGTGACAGTCTTGTGTTCTTCTGACATTCTTGTTGAATATTGTAAGAGCCAATATAATATTAATATTATATTCCAGAGAACTTATATAACATTATTCTTAATATTACACTATTGTATCCAAAGTTTTATTGTGTCCGTCAGATTTTCGGAGCTTTTATTTTCGAAACAAGTGATTTTCGGTACTATGAAGTATATAATCTTTTGGATTTCGGAAATGTGATTTTCGGAGCTTTGATTTTCGGAGCTTTGATTTTCGGAGCTTTCATTTTCGAAACAAGTGATTTTCGGAACTATGAAGTATATAATCTTTTGGATTTCGGAAATGTGATTTTCGGAGCTTTGATTTTCGGAGCTTTGATTTTCGGAGCTTTCATTTTCGGAACTATGAAGTATACCCTTTCTACCAACTATATACTAAAGTCCTTTCTGTTTGGCCGTGGCTGGGCTGGGAGCGCCTCTGAGTAGGTTTCTTGAAGAGGCGCTATATAAATATCCGGAATGAATGAATGAATGAATGAATGAATATTTGCTTCATGAATTTGTCAAATTTTAATCAAACCACACCAAGTTACAGCAGCAAGTTAGAGTAATCTCTTTAGCTCGCTTAGATTTCTTATACGATATCGTGGAGCTGCAGCGGCTCTCACTAGATTTACGAAACCTTCATTTTCCTCTTCGGAAATTGGTCGCATTGACTGTAGTCAAGTAGTTTGAAACAGCAGCTGTTAACTCGTTCTTAACATATAATTTAAAAAATCTAACCAATTAGAATTAGCTAAAAAAAATTACTAATGAATTAGAATTAGAATTAGGATCAAGCGACAGCTAATCGGTTAGAATTAGAATTAACTGTTTATCTAATCGATTAGCTAATCGATTAGAAATTTTAATCGATTATTTACCCATCTCTGATACATAGGCCTACATATTACCTGCATGATACAGGCATGCATACGTACATACAAATATGCATAAATGCATACATTTATATAGCTCATATTTAATATCACGGATATGTGATCATATACACACCTCACAGCGGTTTTGAGCACGAGGTACTTTAAAATGCGCTATATTAAATCTCCTACATGTTACATGCATACCTATAGATTTTCGAACAATATAATGCATTCTGATACATAATCCATCTGTAAATCGACGAGAAACATCATTTGATATTGTCTTCATGTTATAATGAAGATATGATGTAACGCTATATCCACGATGGTATACTTCATATTGCGTCTTTTCTTTAATTGGAGCACTGTTCCTTATGAAAACAATTCCGTCGAATTGAATATACAGACCTATATATGATGAACGAATCTGTAAGTATATATATGTACAAGACTAGTATCCATTTATGCAGCTCATATTTAATTTCACAGATATATAGGTCTATATGATCATTATGTATTATGTTCTATTAGAATGTACATAGACCCCTTATAATATGTATTTCTGAACAATGATATATGGTTCGTGTTTAGAAACCTATAGCAACTGCGATGAAACTCGGCCATGTTACATATCTGAAAAGTTGCGTCTTATAGGATAGGAGTTAAATGTTTCTTGAGCTCCTTGCACTGAATAATTCTAATGGAACGCTGTATGCATACATACATACACATACATACATATACATGTCCCATAATCCCATTGCACGACATGTCCGATTATTGTATGAATGCGTGGGCCCCACGTATTGCGCAGCGCAGTATTCGTCGGCCTGCATGGCTGCGGGATTGACCTAATCTAATCTAATCTAATCTAATCTAAGCCAATCTAATCCAATCCCATATAATCTAATCTTATCTAATCCAATCTAATGATATTTTATAGCACCGATATTACAGTGCACAAAGTATCAATTTTTTTATTGATGATCGACTTTTAGTGTCATTTTATATTCCGACGTCAGCAACTACTTCTAATTAATTAGTTGAATGCTAATTCTAGTTAATTAGTTCTTCTAAGAATGCTAATCCTAATTCTAATTATGAAATTCGAACTATTGCTAATTCTAATTAATTAATTACAAAATCTTAATAATCCATCACGGCTTCCAATTCAGCTAAAGATGTGTTTCAAATGGAGCTCTCTAAAACATCGAAATCTGGCCACCCGCATTACTTAATATCAGGCCTTATTCGACAGTCTTATCGTTTTTCAACTATAGGTCATCAGATTGGTGAACAAGCTTTCTCGGGTGCTGGACCTTTTGATTTTAGAACTATCACCTTATAATATTTGTCTGTCCAGTTGCCTTTTCTCTTCGTTTTCAACTTATGACCTACCTTTCATGGGCGCCCGCAGATATTTTTTCAGGAGGGGTCAAAACACAATGGTCACGGTTAAATAGAGGGAAACATAGGCCTATTCCAATGAAGTTTGATGGGAGGGAGGTTTGGTGGGAGGAGTCAGCACTCAGGACAACATCATAACATATATCCTCATAATTATAGAATACGACAGCCATGGGTACGCTGTAGATATAACTAAAAAAATTATACTTTATACTTAAAGTAAAATTTCTCAGTTTCACTTTGTGTGTCATTACTATAGATGATTAGTGCCTTAGTGCAAAGAAATTTATTAAACACCAAAATGTAGTAGTTACAAAATAGGTGTCAATTTTCCAGGAGGGCAAGTGCCCCTTTTGCCCCAATGTGCGGGCGCCCATGCTACCGTTTTCCAAATTGCCTCTCTGTCTTAAAGTGAAACGATCTTCTGGGCATTACGGCTTGGTTTTGGTGCGCCATCGGGTGATGCCTCTTGACATTAGACACGAACGCGACAGATATGGCTAATTAATTAAAACAAGTATACTGTACATACTAGCAAACACAAATACATATATGTATTTGTGTTTGCTAGTACATACATACATACATACATACATACATACATACATACATACATACATACATACATACAAACATACCTACATACATACATGCATACATACATACATCCATGCATGTATACAAACTTACATACGTCCATATTCGCCTTCACACACACACACACACACACACACACACACACACACACACACACACACACACACACACACACACACACACACACACACACACACACACACACACACACACACACACACACACACACACACACACACACACACGCTATGCGCATGCATAGAGTATATATAGCACGCGGTTGGTATACGCCTACAGCCAGAATGCCTATACTGTAGATAGAGCGTCATCGATTGGCCGCAGGTGTTGCAGAAACAAACCTTATCAGACTAAAGCGACTCATTAGGCCATAATTATCGGTCCAATACGCCATTCAAAAAAGTCCGGCTGGAATCTTTCGGTCTCTCTCAGTCTATATGGAGACTCAATATGGAACTGGTCGATGGCTAAATAGGGAAAGATTGCGTCTCTCCGTCCATTAACTGGAAGATGAATGTGATCAGAATTTGATATTACATGTACATAATTGCGTAATAAGGCAAAGGAGGCTGATGTGTTTGTAGTAGAGCTCTGCGCCGACTTCATAGTGTCGGCGGCGGCGCGCCGGTCATTTTTGGTCGGCGGCGGCGGCGCGCCGCCGACCAAAAAAAATCGGCGGCGGCGGCGGCGCGGCGTGGTCGGCGCCAGTGACGGATCCAAAAGTTTATGAGGGGGTCAAATGGGAGAACGAATTTTTGAAATAGTTAAAATTTCCACACTGTAATTCTAGCATTTTAAGCTGTCATCTGAACAAATTGCTTTATTATTTCAGTACTGATAGACCGCAGTATGATTACAATTCATAGTATGAACGGATTATCACAAGTTATTAAATAAATCGAATTTAACTGTTTGGCAGCCATGAACGGCGCCCGTCACGTCCTACTGCTCATTTTACGAAAGCCATATGGCGAATGAAAGGCTGAGTCGACCTTTGTAGGGTAGCTGGAATTGATCCCGCGTCCATGCTGATCTTCTACTCTTCGTGCCAAAGTGTTACCATTTACCATAAACCCCCCTCCACGGCGTGTCACAAGTAATTAATTTTAATTATTTATTATTTTCAATTTGCTAAAACTTTAGTCAACGTAACAGGAAGAGTGCATCCTGGTGCCATCTGTTTTTATATCAAAAACTGCTCTTCCGCGAGTTTGCTTTTAGTAGTTTCATCCATCGCGATAGGCGTACTATTTATAATTATATCCAATTTATCACAATTAAAGTTAATGTTATTTATTTCAAGAACGTGAATTGATTTTATAAATACTAAATAGTTTTTGTTTCACAGCAGTTTAATCCGTAGCAGTTTAAAATGCAGAAAGCCAGTTGTAGGCTACTTAGGGATTTGCAATTTTTGTACATGCATGCCTATCCAAAACACTGTATGACTTGGGTTTAGATGCACTAGAAGTGTAATGTAATTATATTACACTGTTGGAGCATGAGCTGCATGTGCTAATTTGATGATGGATATGCTTAAGCCTGCAAGATGATCAGATGGGGTATCATATCAAGGATGAGACTCATTCACTGTGCATGCGTTTTATGAATGGATGACTCTTGCACTTTGGAACTTTTAGCCTAAATCCTAAGAGAACGGACACTTTGTTCACACGGAAAAAATGAGGGTCAATTCAGGGTTATGCCAATCTTCCGTGGCATGTCGATGCTACCTGTTTTTCCCTCCGGCCCCTCCGTACTTACATACCTTCAGATAGACAGAACTTAGGGATGCACATTATTCTGGGTTAAGAAAAGAACTAAACCTCGCCAATGCCAAGCCCGTGGCCCGTTATAGCAGCGCACCATGACGGGCGGGTCTGGTCATGAGGGGCGCCGGAATAAAACCAGGAGGGGTGCCGGCATACAACCAGGAGGGGTGCGAGGGCGGTTCGCCCCAGGCCTATTACTTAATACTACCGATATTGTATAGATTATAATAAAGTATTCTTTACATGTGCGTGCTTTCACTGAAAGCTGCTCTGAGGGGTTAACTTAACCCCACAAGTAATTTCATGGAATTAACTGGAGGGGTTGAAAAAGAATTCGGGGATTTAACACTCCCAACTCCCCGACAATCCAATCACCGTATATATATCCCCTGTCTTACATATACAATGTAGTATGCATGTAAGACAGAGGACGTTTTAGATCTTCTCTCATTCCTATCCGTCTATTCAATCTATCAGTCATTCAATCCAACCAATGGCAACCATCCATCCATTCATCCATCCATCCATCCCACTAAACGAGCCATCTATCTATCCATTCATCCCATCATCTGTCTGCTGCCTGCCTGTCTGTGTCTGTGTCTCTCTGTATCTGCCTTTGTCTCTGTATATCTGTCTGTCTCTGTCTGGCTGTCTCTGTCTGGCTGTATGCCTGTGTCTACTTCTGTTACCCACTGAAGGAACAATTTATCGTGAAATCATACAAAACATGAAAAATGCAACAAAACAATTAAACACTTCAGCGTGGCATCGGCGGCGCGCCGAGGAATTATCGGCGGCGGCGGCGTCGGCGCGCCGATCCACAAAAATCGGCGGCGGCGGCGCCCAAGAAATGTCGGCGGCGGCGGCGCGGCGCGGCCGGCGCAGGGCTCTAGTTTGTAGGCGGGGTGTTGTTGATTGAGAAAGACCCTCTTTCTCTGAGACAATACCTGTTTAGTGGAGAGGGTGAAGAAGGAAACAGATGAGGAGGAGGAGGAGGAGGAGGAGGAGGAGGAGGAGGAGGAGGAGGAGGAGCAGGAGGAGGAGGAGGAGAAGGAGCAGGAGGAGGAGGAGGAGGAAGAGAGGAGGAAGAGGAGGAGGAGCAGGAGGAGGAGGAAGAGGAGGAGGAGGAGGAGGAGGAGCAGGAGGAGGAGGAGAATGGGAAGGAAATCGAAGAGGAGATAAAAGGAAATGGTGATGGAGGAGGAAAAACAGGACAAGAATAAGAGAAGAACGAGCTGTTGGACACTCATATACACACACTATACACACACTCACATATACTCACAGTCACAAACACAAATGCAGTCACACATGAACACTCTCACCTCACAAACCCCCACACACCACACAACACACCCCACGCTACACACACACACACACCCATGCACACAAATACATACGGTATACGAGCTCCCATAAGCATTGCTCATACCGTACATCATACATAGATACATGTATACATTAGAAGAGTATTCATAGTATACATGCATATGGTACATGCATACACAGTACACGCATGCATGCATGTATGCATTATGCATAAATACATGCATACATACATACGTACATATATACATGTATACATACATACATACATACATACATACATACATACATACATACATACATACATACATACATACATGCATGCATACATGCATGCATACATAGTTACATACATGCATACATACGTACATAGATGCATACCTATTAGCTACTTAGATACATTATTGCACACACATGTATACATGCATACATGCGCTGTCGGTCACGATATAAATGTAAGTGAAGCACTACTAGAGATATGGCGTCTATGGTACTATACTGCAACGTATTCTGTTCAATGGCATTTGACTGGATATTGGATATTGACAGAAACACTGGTATAAATAATATTATTTATACTGACCCTGTTTTCAGTGAGGTTAAGAGTGGCTGATAGTTCGGCAACGTCTACGCTGCTCAGATAGTGAGTATGTCGGAACTTCTGCTCGAGTACTGCCACCTGGTGTTGAGTAAAGGGAACGCGAGGGTTACGACCGAGCTTCCGTTTCTTAGATCCCTCTTTAGACTTCTTTGTTCCTGATCAAGTAAATCACAACCAATCGAATTATAACTCCAGATTAACCGTCTATATGTAGCATCTACACATATATATAGCTCATCGACATGTAATCGATGCCCTATTAATTCATTCAGTACGGAGATTTATATAGCGCCCCTACTTTGTTACTACCCAGAAGCGTTCCAGACCCAACTGTCTTAAGGCTGCAATAAAACGCATCTGAATAAACCCTGTAGGCATCAGGCGCAATGCTTATGGGAGCTCATACCGTATGCAGCTCTTTTTGTTTGTGGGACACGGTAGCTGATTGCATGGATAGAGCGCAGAGAGTATAATCTTATACGTGCGTATATATATATATATATATGCATGTCTGTATGCATGTATAATTGCATATATATCGAATTCATGTGTGTGAATCTATGTGGTTGGTTGGTTCCACGAGTGTGCGTGGGCCGCCACTGGCGACTCTTCTAGCTTATACTGTGCATTGTTTTGCTAACTGATGCAATATTTTTGTTTTCAGAGGCGCTATATAAATTCTCAGATTGAATGAATGAATGAATGTGTGTATGCATGCATGTATATGTATGAGTGTAAGTATGTTTGCATCAGAGATGGATAACCAATCGATTAGATTCTAATCGATTAGACAAGAAGCAAATTCTAATTCAAATCAATTAGCTGTCGCCTTATCCTAATTCTAATTCTTCTTGATTAGCAATTTTAGCCAATTCTTATCCTATATAAAACGATTAGCTGATCGATTAGATTTGTAAAATTATGTTAAGGACGAGTTAATTAAAAATGAGTTTATCACTAATGAGTTTGAAGACTAGTGTTTCAATTATCTGTTCTTGACTATAGCGATTATTTTCTCAGCTTTTTTGACGATTCGAATAACTTATAATAGCTGCCTTGGATCTAAAATCTCAATTGAGATGCATTATAAATAGACTACATGTAGGAACTTGCTGTAGTAACTTGCTGTGCGTTGATCAAAATTTGACAGATTCATGAAGCAAAGCAGGAGAGCCTTCATGCCAGCAAGTGTCAAACCGTGCACTGCGAAGCTTAGCATTGTTAGCAAGCTATAATTCAGTTAGTATTAAGTTGATTTCAGTAAAGACACAGAATTGGTGAACAGTATAAGTCATCTG
>JACEVL010000833.1:330000-397500 GCA_020284085.1 Aporrectodea caliginosa | reverse complement strand
TCTGTCTCTCTGTCTGTTTGCCTGTCTGTCTGTCTGTCTCTCTCTCTGTCTCTCTCTCTCTCTCTGTCTCTGTCTCTCTCTCTGTCTCTGTCTCTGTCTCTGTCTCTGTCTCTGTCTCTGTCTCTCTTCTCTCTCTCTCTCTCTCTCTCTCTCTCTCTCTCTCTCTCTCTCTCTCTCTCTCTCTCTCTCTCTCTCTCTCTCTCCTCCAGGGAAAGCTAAGATTTATCTTAACCGTTGTTACGCCACTGATTAAGAATAAAAAGTTAATCAAACAGTGAACATTGGCTACAGACAACTATATATATATATATATATATATATATATATATATATATATATATATATATATATATATATAGAAGATTCACCGCTGGTGAGCCCCAGAATATATCGGTTATAGATTTTCCAGTTACGCTTCAGTTTTACATTTTCAAAGATTTGGAGATCCGCCTCCTCTGGATGAGCAATTTAGCCATTGCTGAACGATATTTAAGAACTGAAACAAGGCACAGAACTTCAGCAATGAATTCCACAAAGTCTTGCACCTGCAATCAAAAACGTCCAAGAACCCAAAGTTGTTCTGGTGCAAGTTACTGTGGCTAGGTCCAACAAGAATAAAAGAATAAAATTTCAAAAATTAAAATTAAAAACAAGGGAAAATCAAATAATCAGAGTCCGTTGGTTGATCAGGTACGATATTTGTTTTGGTTCAGAGGTTCCAATAAGATGAGAAAGATCGAATGCTTCAAATTTAACCATCCGAGAGCGTTTTCTTTCCGACCATGCATGTTGAAGTAAAAATAAACCAGGGAGAAAGGTCGACGAGCATTAAAATTTAATTAATTATAATTAATTAATGCTCATCGACCTTTCTCCATGGTGACAATAATAATTATTGCCATGCCAACGTCACAAACGACTGCGTCAGAATAAAAAAAACAATAAGTTTTACTTCGTCACAATGCAGATAACTATTGTTAGCTACTGCTAGCGCTATATGAATTTTCGTTGTCATGGCAACTCATTGTGTCCTGAGCTGCTTCTGATTGGCTACTTGCTGCTTCTTTTGGGCCGATTATGAATAAATAAGCGACGGGTCGAGAGGACGGGTCAGTTCCATCCAGGCTTCAAGGACGACCGGAAGAAGAACAACAAGATGGAAGACTACGAAGATCTCGAACTGGTAAGTTTGACCTTCTACATTCTTGTGCTGGCCGAAGAGAGGCTCGAATAGCTCTCTTCGGCCAGCATGAGGGTCAAACTTACAAGAGAACAGGGTTATCCTAGGCCTAGATTAGAGCAATTAGATTTCATTCATATCATTATTAGATTAACATTAAGGTTAATTAAGCTCATCTTATATTCACCTTAAGGTTAGGCTTAGACATAGGGCTGGAAGTTGTTACCCTACGACGTTCTCTTAGGGCGGGCTTTTGTGTTGTCGTTGGTTGTGCAGGAAGAAGAACTGGGAGAGGACGTCCAACTGAGACGAAGGGAGAGGTCTCGCAGCGCTCGGCGGGGAGCGTCGGCCGCAGCAGCAGCAACGGCGGCCAAGGACGACGATGACGAGGGAGCGACTCCTTCGCGACGAAGACGGAGACGAGGCCGACGAGGAAGCCGACGCCGCCGCCGTCACAGCCGCCGCCGACGAAGCCACGGACGCCGCCGCCGTCGACGACGCCGCCACTAGACGACGACGCCATCGGCCGGGGGAGGACCTCCTTCCGACCGATCGTCCGTCCATCCATCGGTCGACGGGTGGCTGAAGAAACTGAAGGCGAAAAGATCCGCCTTCGCCGCTCTCCTGTGAACTTTTGTCTGCGGCTTATTTAATAAATTTAGATCGATGAAGTCTGTTGTTCGATCAATAAAAGTTGAAAATGAAATTACTTGTCTGGTTCTTGCTAGGCTTAGTTTTCCATAGGCCTATAGATAATAGGCATAGGACCATAGGCCTTCAAGACTTATAGGCTCTAGTGTCCCAGTTTATAGGCATAGGCGTTCAAGACTTATAGGCCTATAGGCTTTAATTTCCTAGTTTATAGGAATAAGCGTTCAAGACTTATATAGGCTCTAGTTTCCCAGTTTATAGGCATAGGTCCATGGCAGGTGTTTAAGACTTATAGGCTCTATTTTCCTAGCCTAGGATTAACTAGGAATCCTAGGTTATAGGCATAGGCGTTAATAACCATAACCATAACCACAAATTTTATTGCTTCATGTTGCAGGATAGCATCGTATAGTGATGATGATGATGATGATGATGATTATGACGACGACGATGATGATGATGATGATGAAAAAGATGATGATGATGATGAGTTCTCTGCCCTAAGGGAGGTCCATTGGCTTTTACGCCACCCGGGGATGAGATGAGTGAGGTGTTTTCCCATTGCCTTCCTCGCAGACAATTATGGGTGAGCAACTTGTCCAAGGTCGCTATACGTATACTATAGTGGCTTGAGGTAGATTCGAACCTGCGACCCTCCGGTTACAAGGCACAGAACATACCACTACACCACCACATCCCACCATCGTATAGTACAGTAAAATATTATTATTGTCAAACCGAAAGCTGGCAGGGTTGCCCAAATACAGGAACAGATATATCGACAGGTAACACAGGTTGTATGTAGTACTACTAAAAGTTAACTAAGACTCAACTATTAAAACCATAAGTGAGAGTGTGTCAACACAGAGTAGAAAGAATCTATGCCAATCCTTCGTGCAAGGCAGGTGTGCCTATACGATAGATAGGTAGAAATTATGGATATGCTGCCAACAGTGTCGGATTAAAGCATATGCCAACTAAGCCATGGCTTAAGGCCCCTCAAGTACCGCAACGTTTTTGAGGGCCCCAAAATCTGGAGAATTTAAATCTAATTGTTGTAGCAAATTCCTAATTTTGTATAATTTTAAATAATGTAGCTTTACCCTGAACGTTTTTAGCGCTAGTAAGTTTTAGTAGTAGTTTCAGTTTAACGACATGCACTGTGTGATAACAAGGATCGTTAGCGTCGCCCTCCTCCTTCATGCAGGCTTGGGACTGGCACTGACAGAGTACGATCAGTGGCGGAGTCTAAGTTTAAGTTGCTACTTACTTACTGAATACTGACCCTAGTCACAGACTCACAGTCTCACACTCACAGTCTGTACAGTACATGCGCCCTTAACGACCGACAGCAGACGTCGAAGGCTCAAAGCCGAAGCTATAGTAACATACACGAGTTCTGTAAAGTGCAAGTTGTGCAACCTAAATTAATAAACAAAATTTAAATGATTAGTATAAGATGCTTACAAAATGATTAACTGTACTCGTGAAATGCATATAATTATTATTATTTAGTCTATATTTCATTAGAAACAATAGCTTATGATGTACGTTTAAACTTTGCGGTTGTTGGCTTAGGGTTCCCGGAAGTCTTAATCAGGCCTGAAGATAAGGATGTATTCATTCATTTATTTCAGATATTTATATAGCGCCTCTTCAAGAGTTCTACTCATGACAGAGGCGCTCCCGACTACAGCCCGGACACTGATTCGGAGTTTCACGCCGAAGCGCATGAGCAATTGCGAGTGAAGGACTTGCCCAGGGTCCCTACGCGACGGCTTGAGGTGGATTCGAACCCGCAACCCTCCGGCTGCAAGGCACCTAACATAACCCTACACCACCGCGCCCCACATTAATAAGTAGTAGAGACTCATTCTAATTCTAGTCTAGACAGTATATGAGCAAGAACGCCAACACTCTTCGCCACTTTTTTCTAAATTTTTCAATATGAACCTTCCAGGGTGAGAATTGTCAACATATACATACACCCAGGAATTTGAAGTTCAAGACTTAAAGGCTCTCGTTTCATATTTTATAGGCATAGTCGTTAATAATAGGCGTTCAAGACTTATACGGTCTAGTTTCCTAGTTTATAGGCATAGACGTTCAAACCTTATAAGCTCTTTAGTTCTTGAGTTTTCAAGACTTATGCTATCGAGAATTTTAGCCTAATTGGGCGCTTTACAATTCGACTTAAAATTAGGTCTAAACTACGAATCAGCTTAAAGAATAGGCCTACTCGGTTTACTTAACTCTTTATATCTGGGTCTTAAGTTACAGCCTTTGTCAAATTTCAGATGAACGACACAATCAATAAAGCCTGAAACACGAAATAGTATAAATATTAACAGGGTGAAACTTATACCTGTCAAAGTTCAAACCATGCTCACTTCTTAAAAGGTCTGTGCTCATTGACTCAACACGACTCAACTTTTTGTCAACTGAAATGACTCGTGACTCGCCGTTTAACTTTCGTTTCTACTAATCTGTCCATTTTCGCAAGTAGCCACCATGCACTTATTATTTAAAGACTCATGTATCCAGACGTTTCTATTACAGGTGACGACAAGTTGGCTAACGTGTCGCTTTCCGCCGCTGCGACCCGGGCTCGAATCCGTGGCCAGCTATATAAGAAATCGTATGCGCTCTAACTAATAGGTTATTGGGCTTAGCATGTGCACTAATTTGGTTGTGACATTTGACCCCTCTGTTGATGTGTTTCAGTGACGATGTGAAAGACCATATTTTGTGAATCGTCTCATTTCCACAATCGTGACATTCGTATACAAATAGACGTAATAAACCTGTAGCTAGAAAACTGTTTCCGGATTATGTGTTTCGTTCAGATGGCTTATCCTTCATGCATGGTCTCATTGGAATGACCTTTGGAATTGACCCTCTTGAGATTCTGCTGTGGAGTGCTATTGATTGATGCCACGCGTATTATTAACACATTGGCGCTGTGGAAGTCTTCACAATGGATTATAGATCAGATGAAAAGCGAATGATCGAATGAATGCATGTATACGCATACACCGGACAGCAAAAACTTGGTAAAGCGATCTGACCAAAACGTTTAAAAATAGCCTGAAATATTCTTCTGGCCCTAATGGAATCACTAAGTTCAAAGACACAAGCATCTTTACACTGAAATGGCATAATTTTCTACATCCATCCATATATAATAATAATAATAATAACGACAATTTATATGGCGCCGTAACGCGGCCATACCGCTACAAGGGCGCCTCACATACAACTAATCAGCGGGATAAGCCTTGGAGAATAAATATGTCTTAAGCTGAGATTTGAAGGAGTCTACTGAGTTGGCCGATCTGATGGTGGGTGGAAGACTGTTCCAGCATCTAGGACCAGCGGCCGAGAAAGCGCGATCGCCGAAGCGCGTCCTCATCCTCCGTACGCGTAGGTCGGTCTTCTTAAGCGATCTAAGTCGCAGTCCAGACGCAGAGGAATGAGTCTCGGTGCAATAGTCACGCAGATATTCAGGCGCTGCTCCATGAAGCGCCTTGAATACAAGCAGACAAAGCTTGAACTCGATGCGGAACGGAACAGGCAGCCAATGCAGGACATCGCGTAGGAGCGGTGTGACGTGATCATATTTCCTCCTATTACATATGAGCCTCGCCGCGGCGTTAAGCACCGACTGGAGTCCGTCCAAGAGACACGCAGGCGCGCCAGCCAGCAAGCTGTTACAGCGGTCCACTTGAGAGATGACAAAAGCAGCAACGGCTGCTCTAGCGGCCTCGAAAGGCAAGGACTTGATGCAGCTCCTGATGAGACGGAGCTGACGAAAGCAACAGCCGACCATCCACGCAACATGGCGCCTCATGGACAAGTCGTTCTCCAGCACGACGCCGAGATCACGCACCGAGGTCGAAGGCGCGATCAAAGCCCCGCAGACACTCAGCGAGCCGGTGTCAAGGTGGAGACACCGTCTGCTGGTTGCACACCACAGAAAGTCTATATATCCATCCGTCCGTCCGTCCGTCCGTCCGTCCATTCATCTATCCTTCCATCCTTCCTTCCTTCGTTCCCTCCATCCTTCCTTCCTTCCATCCTTCCTTCCTTCCATCCATTCTTCCTTCTTTCCATCCTTCCAATCCCCAATCCATCCATCCATCCATACGTACATACGTGCATACATACATACGCTCACACATAGGCCTACACAGACATACACACAGAGACTAGCAGACAGATCGACAGAGAGATGGACGAATGTACATGCCTATAGATACATGTACATAAGTATATATATATATACATACATGAATATATATATGTATATACAGATAAAAGAGACACGCGTGACTGCACATACGTATTCATAGGTGGCGATTTTAACCCTGTCCTGTGTAATTATGCGTTGAACTGTGTGTATGCGTGTGTGGATGGTAGTTGCAGTTGTATAAGGGTCTTGGAGTTGGACACCCCCCCCCCCGATCCCTCTTTGCTTCAGCACCATATTACCGACGCTTCGTTGCATCCACGCCGTTCCGCGCCCATCAAATCAGGGTCCATTGTGGGGTGTCATCACCCCACTGGGGCGAACCAGATGATCGTCATTATCCGCAGAAGCCAACCCC
Source organism: Aporrectodea caliginosa (assembly GCA_020284085.1). Classification (NCBI taxonomy): domain Eukaryota; kingdom Metazoa; phylum Annelida; class Clitellata; order Crassiclitellata; family Lumbricidae; genus Aporrectodea; species Aporrectodea caliginosa. The sequence continues at coordinate 391,062 of JACEVL010000833.1, read as the reverse complement.
ATCCGCGTATGTCCTCGACGAGGGACAATAGGGTAACGCCCGCACACCCCACCCGTCGAGATAAGCTTCCACTGACTGCCCCCTCCCTACGTATGATCCAGTTTTTGCCCTAATTGCTCGCAATTGCTGCCCTTCCACGATCGCCAGGCCACTCCAACAACGACGGGCAGAGAATAAGGTTAGGTCAAAGAGCATTGCGCATGACACATGCGGGATCGTTTAAGAGTCTATACGCAGTTATTGTTAATTATTCCGTTTCACATGAATGAACTCGCAGCTGTAATTGTTTCATTCGACTGAAACTACTTCGTTTGTTGATAGTTTAGAGTAATGGTAACACTCCGGCATTAAAAGCAGAAGATCAGCACGGACAAGGAATCGCTTCCCACTACCCTCCCAAAGGTCCACTCAGCCTTTCATTCGCCAGATGGCATTGGTAAAATGAGCAGTAGGCATGACGGGCGCCTTGTATGGCTGCCAAACAATTTAATTCGACTCCTATAATAGCTTGTGATAATCCATTCATACTGCGGTGTGTCAGTTTGATTTGTAATAAACGAAGATTATTATCGACGTTATCAAAATTCATTTACTATCTCGTCTTTACTCTTTATTAAATTCAAAACATCCGCATGTACTCATCCTGCGAGTTAACAGAGATTTTAATTTCAAAGGCGCACATTTACCAGCGACCATGCTGTGTTCCGTTTTTGGCGTGCGTGACTTAATGTTCCCCGCCACCCTGATATAACTGTCCCACCCCAGGGACCTCCATTTTCTCATCATTCTCATAGCACCTCTCCCTGCTCCTCTTCTCCTCCTCCTTCTCCTGCTCCTCCCCCGCCATCCCCCTTTTCGCTTATCGAATTCATCGCTCATCGTCGGCAACATAAAAGAGACAGCGATGGTCATCAAAAAAACTAATTTCAAGCAATTTATTGAGCACCAATGACGACTATCGGACCATAGACACCTGCGTATATTTAGCACCTGGGGGCAAGACGGCTACATAGTGGATGATGAAGGTTGTTAGATGTGTGCAGGCCGAGCAGGATGACCAACTGGCTGATAATAATATTAATAATATTCGTTTATTGACGAAACACTGGGTTGGCACACCGCAACCCATTACAAAGACAGTATTACCAGTTACAAATTAGCAAATTAATCAATTTAAATCACTGTTCAAGCACGGGGCAACATAGTCATCGGGGCAACATTAGACTCCTGAACAATGACCTCGGGATGAAATTTCTGTCATCTTTGGGCGGCAATTGAAAGTCATGTGGTCTCGGTCGAAGATCATGATGACGGATATTAGTAGCAGGAAAGACCGATCGCAGCACATGAGTCTTGGATCGCATAACTGATCGTAGCAGTCTGTCCTCAGCATCACACACCATCTCAGCAGCTCCTCCTGAGTCCTCCGGGAGGTAACCCGACCTTCGCATTCGAGCAAGAAATCGCTCCACACGGGCCCGATCGTCGGCTGTAGCATATCCCCACCACGCCGGAGCCGCGTACAGGAGCCTCGAGACCGTATCTATAGTCGCTCCAGCGACCATATGGAGGGCCCGAGTGGGTAGACCGTGGGCCCTGCCCCTTAGCACTCTCAAGGCATAGAGAGATCCTGAGCATGACCCCAGAATTTCACTAACATGCGAGGATGCCCGAAGATCCTCAGTGATGGTAACTCCTAGGATGTTCAAGGAGGTCACTCGTTGTACTCCCGGAAGTGGCGGAGGTGGTTCAACACAGCCGCGACGAACGACCAGCATCTCCCTCGATTTTGACTGGTTGACCCGATAACACTGTGTTTAGATTTCAATCTGTGTAATAATAATAATAATAATAATAATAATAATAATAATAATAATAATAATAATAATAATAATAATAATAATAATAATAATAATAATAATAACAATAACAATAACAATAGCAATAACTATAACAATAACAATAACAATAACAATAACAATAACAATAACAATAACAATAACAATAACAATAACAATAACAATAACAATAATAATAATAATAATATATTTTCTTTAATTAAGCGCCTGACAAACGCACTGCGCTCGCTGTACATTTACATGTTATGCAATTGAAACAATCTTAACTACTAACAGAACAGACAGCCTGCAATACACGGCGCTAATAGCAGCCTACAAAGAATGTCCTCCGTATACGGGACTCGAACTCGGTACCTCTCGCTCTCTACGCCAGTGTGTTATCTAATGCGCTATCGGCCTCCATTATAGATGTGTGCATGTATGCCGAGCACGATGATCGACTGGTTGATGACCCGATAACACTGTGTTTAGATTTCAATCTGTGTGTCCTTAAGGCATTGTACGGCACAAGTATGGATTCAGCTGCAGTGTGAAAATTGTGGTCTGTCAGTCTATAATGGGGCACGAATAGATAGAGCGCTCGGCCTGTAACGCGGAGAGTACGGGTTCCATGGGCGTAGCCATAAAAAATTCGGAGGGGTTTTAAGATTTGGGGGGTTTCCATTGAAAATCGTCGCAAAAGTCCAGGTTGTTTTGTATTTTGCATGTAAAAGCATATAAACATGTTTTGGAAACTTATTGGGGGGTTGAACCCGCAAAACCACCCCCTAAATACGCCCATGACGGGTTCGAGCTTCCATTCAGGCGGTCACTGTGTAAGGAGTAAGCACCTTGCTCAAGGTCCTTCACTCACAACTGGCGCTGCGCCTTAGATGCGCTTTCATATGGATGATATGGTAATATGTGCACTTATAAAATTTGGAAGGAGAGCAATATCAAACAGAGTTTAATTGGGATTTTATCTTTCTTAAAATTTAAATTATCTTAGATGCTTTATTCAGAAGTCATTTGCGAGTTTACGATATTGATCATCTGCAGTTTTGGGTGGACTATATTCATTATTCTTTTGAACTGGATTATCTTAGTTACTCTGCCTTGCTGGTGTTATCTTCTACAGTCCTGTGTGCGAAAGCAAAATGATGAATAAATGTTCATGGACTTGGTTGGCCTCAGAAGTAAAGTGGTTCTGAGGATTGCCCAGGCATTGGGGACTGGGAGTATGGAGAAACAATGGCACTATTGATGCTTTTCCACACGCACATGCAAGCACGCTTGCATACGTGTGCTTGTTTCTGCGTACGCGTGTATGTTCTTGTGTTTGTATGTTTCTTCCTATGTACGTGTGTTCGTGTCTTTGCTCCTCTGTACGTGTGTTTGTTCCTGTGTATGTGCGCGCGAAAATATACCTTAAATTGAAGCTATAATATTACCTTAAAATTATCTTATAATGCCTCAACACATAGCCTTTGCGAAGTTTAAATAGCGTTATATAAATGTCATGCCACAAATACACAGCTTCATGTGTGTGTGTATATATAGATATAGTTTTATCACGGGGGAAGGTTCAGTTTCAAACCTCCGATAAACAGTCGGTGAGCATGGGGGAATCTACTTGGAGCAAGAGACCTAATAGTTGGAAACTCTTTTTCTCTTATAGGAGTAACGCCAATAAAATTTTCTCTCTCAGTTCGTTATGATTGCTTCGAAAAAGTTTTGTTCGCTTGTAACTGTCTGCCTGTGAGGATCGAGGTGTTTCCTTTGTGTATCAACAATTGACGAGGTCATGTAGAGGTTTGACCCCGAATTTCCCAGGGCGAACAACACGCGACAATGAAGGTATGAAAAGCCAGCTATTGTTAACTGATCTGTCACGTTAAACTCTTATAAACCAACTGGCTTTTGCTTTTCAGTTGTATCGTTTCAACCACATTGTATGCGTACTCGATGATAACATCAGAAAACATCGCACTTGACGTCTAACTTATAGTTTGGTTCTGCAAGTTATGATCCACTATATATACGCGCATTATGTGTTCGTTCTTGTGTACGTGTGTTTGTTCCTGTGTATGTGTGACATGTGTGTGCGTGTTCCTTTGTATGTATGTTTGTTCTTGTGTGTGCGTGTTCCCAGTGGCGTACCGTACGGGGGGGCAAGGGGGCGAGTCGCCCCGGGCGGCACTTGAGCAGAGGCGGCAAAATAGGGTTGAAGAAAATAAAAGAAGGAGTGAATGCAGAAAAAATTGAAAAAGTATAAGAGAAAGTAATAAAAGTAGACAAAGAAGGAAGGAAAGGAAGAAAGATAATCCAATAAATAGCATACAGTGGCGTAATGAGGGGGCGGGGGGACAGGGCGGCTTCTGACAATTATAGTATAGTAGATGAGATGAGCATGACGCTTGCACGGGGAGGAGAGGAATCTGTTTTTGAAAAAAGAGGGGAAAGCAAAAAAAAGGTCATCAGAAATTTTGGCGGTAGTAATAAAGAAAATTTTCCGGAAATTTCCAAAATTAAGTTCCAAGGGCGGTATTTTGGGCCGTCGCCCCGGGCGGCATTTAAGCTCCGTACGCCACTGCGTGTTCCTGTGTTCGTGTGTTTGTTCCTGTGTATGTGTATTTCTGTCTGTGTTTACGTGTGTCTGTTTGGTCGTGTGATGTTCACGTGTATGTCTGGTTGTATATTTCTGTTTATGTGTGGTGAGTAGACTAAGTATGTCCTTATGTTTCAGCGTGCGCCACTCTGTGTGCTTATGTGTGCTCAGGTGTCTTTGTATTTGCATGCTTATATGTCTGTGTGTATGTGCGTATGTATTGCTCTTCAACTGCTTCGATATTTTTAATACTGAATCTGTTTACAGGGTCAAAGTTCATGGAATCCTTGAACGCAGACAGCGAGTCAATCAGTCAATCGCTGAACTAACCAATCGGTTCATCAATCAACTGACAAATAGATCGATATTCCGATCAGAGTCATCAGTATCCGCGAGTTGACGTGACTTCATTGATGATCGCAGAGCATCAGTCAAACACGACATAATAGAACGTATAATTACAGACTCGATTGCATTTAAACATATACTGTACAATCATACACAATCTATCATACAATACAAATACGAACTTTATGATGTGACTTATACAAATAGATGGCGTCTATAAAACGCATAAAAAGCATTCTTATTATTATTAGTATTATTCGTTTATTGGTAACAGAAACCAATGGACATACCGCTATCAGTTACATTGTGAAATCTCAGGTCTATAATTATGGCCTCTATAGTTGACTAAAGTTAATTTTTCCTTTGCCTCTGTGGGAGGTGAGCGACGACCCATGTCGACAAGAAGAAGTCCTAATATGTCAAAGGGAGTGGCATTCAGCCGGACAGACAGACTGACAGACAGGCAGCCCTATCGTTTGTCAGTCGTTCTGACGAGTCAATTGAATCTCTGTGTGAGTTTGGGGTTTCGGGCCAGGACCTCGTCAACGAGGGTGGCGCCCGTGGGTCGAGGCAGCTGTTGCTGTCGCTATCAATCAAGACCTTTATTCAATCGTTTCATATCTATACACGTGCGAAATTGTACGTTCGTGTTTATGTACATTCAAGACGAGGTACGTTTTAACGTTTGGTGTACTGTAGGAGTTTGTGAAGCCAATAAACCAGAGAGCGGACGGAACACCTGCGTTCAGTGTGGATTCCCACGATCCGTGCAGCCGTCGACTTTCTATGATGATATTATTTGGAAGTCTGATCTACTGTAGTCGCCGAATGATCATGATAAGTCGTGACAATTATTGCGTTACATCATGAACGCCAACGATGATTAAAGTCAGCTCGACATACACAGGGAGAGTTACGCACAGATAGACAGACAGGGAGACGAAGGGGCGGATAGACAGACAGAAAACAGCAGACGGCGGCAGGAACCGTATATCAGCCCCAGGCACCGTGTTTCACGGTCCAATGTCTTCCCCCTAAGCACTTGCCCCATCTTTCCCGCTTTCCAATTTACTCTTATGATCGGGCACCTGGCCTTAAAACGCGCGGGATTACGTCATACGACGTCAAAGGGTGATTTCGCCGCCCAGGGGCTGCCTGATTTACTTACCCTCTGGTTCCCGTCCCCTTCTATTCGTCCCTTCGCTCTGTCGCCTTCCTTCGTTCGCCTCTAATCGACAAACTTACTGGATTTGACTCCGCGGATTCTTATAGTCCGTGTCAGCGCATGGTCGGTCACCTCGCTTGCGCAAATCTTAAATCAATCAGAGACAGACTAATGACGACCCTCCCTACCTCCCTCCCTCCACTCCTTCGCTTCGTCCGCCATACTCTCCCTTTCTTATCCGTCGTTAGCCTCAGCTCTACAAGCTACAAGGAAGATAAATTGTGATTTAAATTGAAATTTAGATTTTGTACAGGTCTGGAAAACTCTGGATGTGGCATTGGCAACACCGACTTCTTTGAGACCTTTCATCAGTGTAGACTATATATTATGTATGTATGAATGTATGTGATGTATGTATTTATGCATTTATGCATGCATCTATGTATGTATGTATATCTGTATGTATGCATGCATACATGTATGTATATGTGTATGATTAAGCGAAATTAAAAGTTATAGGTTGCCGAAACTAGGAAGAGACCAATGAAGAACCAGATAATTTAATTTTGATGCAGAACTACTAATTTGTTTTTTTATATTTCCGGCTATAAGTACAAAAAAGCAAGTTACATCGTAAGTGGGATCCTGAGTGACATCACATAACAGCGAATATTAATTAGGTAATTAATTAATTGCTAAATCAAAAGCTTAAACAATTTAACAATTTCAAAGAACGGAGTTCCATACAGAGTTGACAGTTACGTTATTGATGTGTGCAGAATTCGAACCGCAGCACAGACACCTACAGACCAGTGGATAAACCATAACGCCATTGCGGGGCATGCGTGTATCAGTGGCGTGGGCCTAGTCCGACATGTATATGTTCTTCAGTGCATCCGCCCTAGGCCTCTGATCGCAGGCCCCTGTTTCCAGCATTGTATACCAACGAGTAATTAATCTGCGACAGGATGGCGGAATAAAATTTCTAATCTCACCCATAACCTTATAGAATTTCGATTCTAATGAGCCGGAGACGGCGCGCACATCAAAGAAGACCCGAGATTGGCAGACAAACTAAATGAAATATTATGCACGCGATTAAGTCTCGTCCGAGTCTCGCGCCGCGGACAACGCGATCTCCGGCCGACGCGTAATCATTGAATAAATGTCGTGCCGGGCAAATTAAACGTTACGGCGCCCATCACCGCAGAACTGGATAGGGCGGCGGCCGGGGGGGGGGAGCCGGGGGGAAGGCGGCGGTCAGTGCGAACACGGTGCACACACCTTGAAGGCTTGACAATCAATCGGGACTGAGCGCGCCAAGTAATATTGGCGTCTTCTGTCCACCTGGGTTCCGATTAGTTCATTGTCTTTGACGTGCGGGATCGTATTGTCCGTTGACAGGACCATCACGACGACGAACGAACGAAACACGGACCACGATGATGTATGAAGGCGTCCGGACGTAGGCTGTGCATGAGGGCAGGTAGGCAGGCGGACAGGCAGACGGGCAGGTAGGAAGGCAGGTAGAAAGAGGCAGGTAGGCGGGCAGGAAAGTAGGAAGGCAGGAAAGTAGGCAGGAAGGTAGGTAGGTAGGCAAATAGGAAGGCAGACAGGCAGGTAGGAAGAGGCAGGAAAGTAGGCAGGCAGGAAGGTAGGTAGGTAGGCAGGTAGGTAGGCAGGTAGGAAGGGGCAGGTAGGCAGGCAGGTAGGCAGACAGGTAGGTAGGCAGGCAGGCAAGTAGGAAGGCAGACAGGCAGGCAGGCAGGCAGGTTGGCAGGCAGGTAGGAAGAGGCAGGTAGGCATGCAGGAAAGTAGGCAGGCAGGAAGGTAGGTAGGTAGGAAGGCAGGCGGGCATGTAGGCAGTCAGTCAGAGAGGCAGATGGGCAGTCAAGCAGGCAGGCGGGCAGGTAGGAAGGCAGGCAGCGGGCAGGGAGGCATCTATAGGAAGGTAGGTGGGCAGGTGTATGACGTGTGTTCGCTGGTGGTGGTACTGGGGTGGTGGTGGTGGTGGTGGTTTTGGCGACAGTGGTGCTGGGGTGGTGGTGGTGGTGGTGGTGGTGGTGGTGGTGGTGTGATAATGGTGGTGGTATACGAAGTCGTTGTTGCCTTCGCGTAATTTGGGCCTGAGACTGGTGAGGAGGATGTGAAAGAGGATTTCCAATTATGCTGCTGATGCTGGCGATGCTGCAGTTGTGTGTTCTGTTGCAGCAGCGTATACACGATGTGAACGACGTGGTTGGCGCATCTGTTAATAAGTCCGTTCGCTTATCGTCGCTGCCTGTTTTATTCGCTTTAATCAAAGGACGGGACAAAAGACGAACGACGCGGTCATCCAATTAAGCATTTTTGCCATCGAGGATCAAGAGACACGCTTACGTGTCGACCCCCAATCCTCACTCATGCGAACCAGACGGATTTATAGACCCACCGAGCGCTCCTCACACGGACCGGGACTCCCATAAACAAAGAGGCTCATCTTGCACCAATGGTGCACCATTCATTTGTCTCACACACACAGTCCATGCGTACCTGCGCCGACACAAGGTCTGTGGAGATCTTCCTTTGCTTTTGTACATCAAGCGATAGGCTAACTGAGAATTCTTACTGTATTTGGAGTTAGCCTAACTCCAGATACAGTAGTAGCCTAATTCTCCATTGTCTCCCGTAGGCCCTATTTATTGGAGTTCTTGTGAATGCCGAATGCCTTAAGCTCACTCTTAAGGCAGTGCTGTCCAACAGTCTTGACACCGAAAAATGTTCTTGAAGCCGTGGGCCGAACCAGTAAACTCAAAAGCAACGACTAAAATTTATTGAAAATTAGTAGCTGTATTATAATTTAGCCTATTGTGGAATAATCATCATGAATGCGTCGTGGGAACTGGATTTTGTGTTCACATTGTCAAATGATAAGCCAAGTTACGAACAAATAGCTAGCTATGCAAGTAGGCCAGTGACTTTGACCTTTCACTTCATTTTTATGCAAATTGCAGGAATTTAGGGAGCTCGGGCGGTCCACTTAAAATCAGGACGACACGGCTTTAAGACGTCATCATGCCCTTTTATTTTGGCTGACCGAACCATTTGAAATTCGTTGATCTTGTATGACCTCAGTTTCTTTGATCCAGTTGGTCTGCATAATTCTGAGATGTGAACTTCATGAACCCGGTCCGATCAAACTACTCAGACTGTTAACTGAAGTCATCGCTTAGCGGCTTAGGTCTAGTTTGACTGGCACATCCGATTTCAACAGTTTTTGCTATACTCAAAATGTTTAATCGAAATTAGTTCAATTTACGGATTTCTTCATTGCGTTGGATGTGAATCATGTGATATAATTGCAGCGTCAATTGAAACCAAGCCATTTCGCGCAAACGATTCTGATGTTCAGCTTCAATAAACTGCTTAATCGCTAGGTGGCGAGATTATGCTACGCATGAACGCTGCCCGTCATCATCTTAACCGCTTGTTCACTAGATGGCGAAAGGCGCTAGGCACGGAGCGGCCGAGCGGCCACTGACTTTCCTTAGTGGCGCTTTATAGATTTTCAATTACAATTAGTCAATTATGCAGGCACAGACACACATAAATGTGTCGGAAAAACCAAAAGGTTAAGCAAGGTCGAAGTTAGAGGCGTTGGCAGCCACAAGATGTCGTTAACCGTTGTTTCTAGTTGACCTTTATAACTCTGAGGTGTTTTATCGTGGCGCTAATAGACAACTAACGGTTCTGCCGACAACACATCAACGCTGCTGTTGAAAGATTACAACACATTCTCCTTGAAACCAGTTCCTATCAACACCATGATCTGATCCAATATAGTGACTTTTATGTCGTTGATAACATAACGTTCGAGAGATCAGATCAATGGTCAGAAAATGAATTAGAATCCACAGGAAAAGCCAGGTCGAAATCCGTTAATAATTAACCCGAGGAGAAAATCAGTTTGCGTAATAAGTCTGGCAACTTTAATGCAATGACTGAACCACGGCATAGTGACTTTCTTTCATTGTTTTTATTGCAACGATGTAGGTCCAAAAGGATGAAACAGAACTTAGTTAAGTGTTCCATACTTTTGCAACTGCAGGTCTAACGCAGATCAAATGTCTTCTTAGTCACTTGAAATCAATATTGCGTAATTAATGTTGTGTGAGGTTAATGTTATTATGAATTGTTTTAAACCACTTAATTTCCAAAAAACTCTCGCTCTTTTCTTTATACCGATTATGTTGTCCACAGAAGCATTTGTGTTCGTGAAGTCGTCTGTCCTGTATTGAGCATATCTAGCCTCCCTGTGTTGTTGTTGGGTGTTGGGCCGACTTCGGTAGGTGTGCCGCATTCCGGACTATCTCATGAGCTTCTGATAGTGACTTGGCCAGGGATGGCGAACCTCTTTGAAGGTGCGTGCCAAAATGCCGCTGAAATATTTTAAAAATATCGTCGCGTGTCCATCGGAATTTTGCGGCATGTAATTTTTGTCTCACGTGGGTCTTACTTGACAAAGTGTAGGCCTGACGAAATATGAAATAAAAGATATTATTTCAAAGATGGTTTTAGAATGGTGTCACAATAAGATCCTTCATAAAAGAAAATGTGGATTCCTACAGTGATTCTGTATTTCTAAGTTTGATATTTTCGGTGATGCTCCAAATTCCGCGTGCCCAACAAATTTGAGCACGTGCCACTTTGGGCACGCGTGCGATAGGTTCGCTATCCTTGGACTAGGCCTTTCATAGATTGCATGTGGGTCTTGGGATAATGAATGACATGGAACTCATACAAAGGACAAAAGTTTGTATCCATGGAATCACTGAAAATTTAAAAAAATAGTTAGAGGCAGCAGTCACTGAAGAAACTGGGTCATACGATTAGTCTACATTTTTATGGCTATTTTCGTATCATTGTACATTGCCACACAGGTGGACCTACCTAGCGGGGTCCACGACCCCTACTGGGTCTCCTGAGTGAACCTGATAGATGTCAATTAGCATTATCGTATCTACCCATCATTTTTGGATGGTTACCGAATAAATGAATTTGAATTTTGAATTTTTGAAATGACGGACAGCAGGTTTCAAGATGTTGCCATCATTGTGTATGTAAATACGTAATGAGTAGCCACACCTGCATAGCGGATGTCCAACTGCTTAGTTAACTCCAACTGGGCTTCTCAATGGATATTGATTTTACTATACGGCGTCACGTGAAGCGACCTTCGATTAGTGCACATGTACTATGTGATAACAGCGCTATTTAGATCATTAGATTGTATTAGATTGATTAATTATATCTATGTATGTGTGTATGTGTGTGTGCCATGTGTGGTCTGTGGTTAACGGCTGCAGTGTGGGAAACGAACAATTAGTAGGAGAATATCTTCACCGGGGATAGTCTGAAGTTTGTTCTACATATCTGGGTTTCTCAGGTCATATAATAGGGTACAAATCTGTGAACCGCCTTTTGGTCTTCGAAGAGCTAGAAAGCCGCCTCGACCATTCTCGATGAGCCAGTAAGCCACCTTGACCATCCTCGACGAGCCAGAAAGTCACCTCGACCATACTCGATGAGCCAGAAAGTCACCTCGACCATCCTCGTTCCTCGACGAGCCAGAAAGTCACCTCGACCATACTCGATGAGCCAGAAAGCCACCTTGACCATACTCAATGAGCCAGAAAGCCACCTCGACCATACTCGATGAGCCAGAAAGCCACATCGACCATCTTTGATGAGCCAGAAGGCCACCTCGACCATCCTCGATGAGCCAGAAAGCCACCTCGACCGTCCTCGATGAGGCAGAAAGCCACCTGACCATCCTCAACGAGCCAGAAAGTCACCTCGACCACACTCGATGAGCCCGAAAGCCACCTCGACCATCCTCGATGAGCCAGAAAGCCACCTCGACCATCCTCGATGAGCCAAAAAGCCACCTCGACCATCCTGAACAACAGCCTGGAATACGCCACTGATTCTAAACCTCTTAATGCGATGTTAGCCTACATATAACTGAAAGTAAGAACGGACGAAAAACACATTTTATAAGTGTATTCAAACAGATCACGACTTCTATATATACAGATTAGCATTCGATTCAATGCTTATCCACATGAGAGCTGAATTTAGAGAATCAGCCTCGTTAGCATATAAGCCATATTTCTTAGCGAACTTAAGCTTTGTTGCCGATGTCTAAACGAGTCAAGTTTCGAATTTAAATGTAGTTAGCACGCATTTCTAATTAACTTCTTACGTTAAGACATAGTTTAATCGGCGGTCTATTCAGTCTATCTTTAGACCAGTATAATATCATGCAAAAGCTCATTCAAGCACATCCATTAGAGAAGAAAATAAGGTGAATAAGAAAGCAGCTTAAGCACAATTTGCAAATTGCTTTGGTTCTGCACCTGGCTTTTCAATTCCACTCCCTACAAAGTCAACTCTGAGGGGCAGCGATAAGTATGAAGTATTAGCGACTTCATTTTCTTAGGCTCGGCATACGAGGTAGATTGCCAGTCCTCTCTGTCTCGCGCCGCTTAGCATTCCCAGTGACAAAGGGCAGTAGATGCTCTAGTTTGATAATCGTTTTCTCCATGCAGGTGCGCAACCGCAACACAAGCCTTGAAGAAACTCTCTGTTAATCTGTCTGGGATTTGAATATCCGACCTTTGAGTTGACAGCCCAACAGACCAACTAGGCCTACTGGACTACCGAGGACAGTGGCAAATACACGAGATCCAACCCCTCTCGCCTCCCTACAAATAAGTCTGTCGTTCCCTGTCTAAATGGTCTTTCTGTATGGTTTCTCTACGCCTACGTTACACAGAAGACATAATATATACATGATAATATTGCACAAGGTATCAAAAATAAATCGCTGAAAGCCTATGTTTACATATGGCTATTTCTATACGTATCTCTGTCTGTCTGTCTGCAGCCATTCTTTTGTGTCTTTGAATTTCTGTCTGTATACTCTCTAATGATACACTACCAGTCCTTGTTTATATCGCTCACTGTATGTCTCTCACCTTTTAGTTGTCTCTCTTTATTCCTCTGTCAGTCTAAACTGATGACTCAGTCCGCTAGTCTCTCGCTATAAGGCATATACAGGCATATACAGGCATATACGAATGTATCATCAAGTCTAGCGAATTATAGGCTATGTCAAACAAAGCAGATCTCGAAACAACACAACCCGCATTAACCGATATCCTTTAAAAAAACTGCGAAAACGATACTATCACAAATCAATCAGTTATAATCAAAATATCAATCACTAACAACTGAGCGGTGAAACGCTTACGCAATGTAAGTCTGTCATCGACATGCAGGGGAATCTCAAACACTGTCAAAGCAGCTCAAGTGATAACTTACTAATGATATATCAAACAACAAACGAGAAATATCTCGACTGTGAGGTAATTATATCCAGTAATTAGTATTTGTTTCTTCGGCAACGTGTAAACTGTCAGACTTCCAGAAGATCCCGGGAGAATTATTCTGATGGGAGTGGAACAGAATCTTCGCTGCAGTAATAATAGAAGAGCCTCGTATTTGTCTCATGCAGGTTTCTTTTGATTGTAAAGATGGTGTGCGTCAGTTCATCCACTAATTCGTTTCCATCAAATTTTCGGAACATACCCATGTTGAACATTTCTTTATTGTTCGCTGTTTCAACTGAATTATTTCCAAGCATTTTCATAGAAGACTCGTCGATTGTTCGTGTCTTAACGATATGCAGTCTTTGCAACTTCTTTAAGCTTATTTCCGACAATTTTCATAAATGACCTACAATTGAGCATTTCATTCAGGGTTTTTGCACTGTGTCTTATTCCCACGAAGGACATACATTTATGGCACTGATGAAATTCCGATAACATAAACTGAAGCTTTTTCGTACGTTTCCCACCCTTTCTGAATGATTCTGTGACCACATATTTCCCCAAAATCAGTTTAAGGAAATTGGGACAAAAATTCATCCAGGCGACGTAGAAATTGCTTTAAATGCAGACCAACAATCTACTTCACATGAAAATTGCATCTTGTGATTTTACCACGGATAATGAGTAAGATACATGGAATGTTCCAGCAGGAATGTTTGCCTTGCAGGTCCGTTACGTTTCAGTTTCAAGCGAAGGAATTTCATTCGTATACATCATCGCCAGAAACCTGTGATGAGTAGAACATAATATCTAATTGTCTCCATCAGCTGAATTATTTGAACGAAACAGTCCATTGTTTCTGCAATTATAGTCTCATGTCTCTTCAGATCAGTTTAGGCATTCGAACTGTCGATCAAAGCATTGTTGTTTTGATCTTCGGATGTCTTCAGGTTGATTTCTTTTGTCTTGTACTTTGTGGCGTTGGAGCCGTACGAGGAGGAACCTCCGTTCTGCTGCGAACTTAAGCCCAGACTCTCCCAGGAGGGAAGTTCCAGGGGCTCGAGCGAGAACTGGTTCAGATCGAGGAATTCGAAAACGTCGGAGCGGTTTGAGGTAGGAAGAACTGCAGCAGTTGTTTCTCGGTCACTCTTTTCTTTTCCGTGAATTTCTGCGATTCGTTCTTGAGTCGAACGGTCATCGGCGGGAAAAGTCGTCTGCGCGTTAGAAGTGTAAGAGATGATCTCATCATCGTCGTCAGAACTGAGCTGCTGCTGCTGCTGTGAGGGAGGCGTAGATTGTGCTTCTGACGTTGCGTAACCGTCAACCCCATTAACTCTCTCCTCTCTCTCCGTTCCAACCGGTTGCACTCGATAACCTTTCTGCTCATATTCAACGTCTTCCGCTTCCTCTTTCGCGCCATCCGCAGCGACCCTGTCTTTTCCGTAAAATGCCATTCCATAGTAGAATTCGTTGAAGTCCTTTCCATCGAATACGAATCCAGGTACGCCAGTTCCCGGAGGAGTCCCTTCTCCTGTTCCGTTGTGACCTCTGTGTGCCGTACCCTCTTCGTCTTCCCTTTCAATGGTATACAGTTTCCGCGGATGGTCGTAGTCGTTTTCCAGAGCATCCCTGTTTTCCACCAGGTCCTCATCCTCTGTTCCAGTCGCGTCCTCATCAACTCCTCCTTTTCCAAGGGACGAAAATTCAAGGGCACGGCGCGCGCTGTTTGTTGTTGCACTGACACCCCCGCCGTTCACCGAGTAACTCCTGGCCCATGACTCCTCCACTTCCTCGTCCATCTGCTCCGTTTTACCATCCTGTCCACCGTTACTGAACATGACACTCGACGGCGTTGGTACTCCTTGTTGCGGAGCCCCTCTGATGCCCATCTCAAACCCTGCGCTGCTTCTTGGAGCTCCTTCTGTTGGCGAGACCAGCGCCTCGTCCGGTGACCTTGGTACTGCCTCAGTTGAAGGTTTCTGAGCCGACAGTTGAACAGAGGAGTATTTGAAGTCATTGGTACGAACGGACGGCTCCTCACTGTCCACTCTGTCTTTATCCTTTGTCGACCCTTTCTTCGGAGAGAAAAATCCCTTCAGTCGGTCGCTGATCGACGGGTTGGTCTTCCCCTTTGATTCCTTGGTGCTAGGAGGGGACTGCTTCGGCAAGCTGCTGATCGTAATATCCGGTGACACATTACCAGATACCTGAGGTAGCACCGAGTGCGACTCCTGGAAGTTTGGACCTTTAACGGACAAGGCAACAGGCTTGGGAGCAGAACCCAATTCCTCATATTTCTTAACCTCCAACCTCAGCTCAGCGTCGCTTCCGGTATGCTCCTCTTCTTCCTTCTCCGGTCCCTCATCCACCACATCAAGGTCAATCACTCGACCTGGCAACCCGGTGTCCACCGTTTCACAGAAGCGTTCGTAGTAGCTGTCGGTTTGACCTTGGCGAACGACCTTCACCTCCTCATGGTCCCCTTTTCCCTCTGGACTCCGACGAAGCCCCTTACTACCAGAGATGTTTCCTCCTCCCCAGTTTGCTGAAGCTTTCATGTCGTCGAAACCATGTTCATCGGTGTTGCCGCCATGCACTGGAGAACCAAAATCTCTTGGAGGATCCAGTAGATCCGACTTTGCATTAGCACCTGCATCCACTGCAACGCCTGTCTGGAACAACTTCACTTCCCCGTCTGATGTTTCTTCTTCAGTGGATCCCTGGCCTTGATCGCTGTAACTCTCTTTCCCTCTTTCAGCCTTTACACCGAATGATTGCGCACGTCTGTCAACGTCGATCTTTGTAGAGAGTGGACTCGGATCCACTTCAACATCTCTTTCCACCTCACTGTTTAGGTCTGGAGAGTTGGCGTTCCACGAAATTCCTTCTGAGGTCCTCGCGTTGCTGAAGGAAATGTTGGCTGTCTTCTCGTCCGAGTTTTTCTCTTCGTCATATTCGGTGTCGTACGAAGAACTCCAGTGTGTCGAAGAATCGCGATCAAAACCACCTTTTCCTCTTTTGAAAATATCTCTATTGTTTTGATGAGTCCCTTCGAAGCTTTCGTCACTTTGAAAAGCCGATGTCACTGCAAAGCCCTTTACCTCTGGACTTCCAGTACTTGCCCGGCTGCCTTCAGGAGCGCTGTCGACGTCCATATGGGGAAGGTCAATCTTGAAATCGGATTGCCATGTCGGCTCTGCAAGGGAACCTTCGCCACCGCCATGAACTCTTGGCTGTCCACCTTTGTTTATCATTGCATTTTCGCCGCCAATTCTATTCACGCGGTCCGCATCTTCTTCGTCTTCCGAATCAACATCAGATGCAGCGTTGGCTCTTTGATTCTGCGAATTTCCATCCGGTGCCTCGTACTCCGCAAACAGCCCCGCTCCAGCAACAGAGGGTTCGTGCTCCCCGGGATGCTTTCCACTCTCGGACGAATCAATTGAGTTCATCCGATGCTTAGCCGTAATTGCAGCAAGCTCTTCATCATCCTCGTCTCCAGTGATCTGCGCTGAAGTCAAGTCGGACATCGCATGAACGTCTGCTTCGAAGGTTGACCCATTGTTCTGAAACTTGATCTCCGGACTCAGTTCATCCTCGTTGCTCCACCTGGAGATCTGACCTGGAAGTGGCAAATTGGTTAAGCTGGAGCTGGGTCTGTCTTGGTGCAGTTTCGTCTCCAGGTCCTCGTCCACTGAGGGCAAACAACCAGCTGACTGACTCCTTCCTCGCTCCTCCAGTAAATCCACCGGAGATTGAACGGTTTCAGACGAAATCGGATGAACAACGACCTCTGGTGAGCCCTTGACAAAGTGAAGCTCCACTGGATAGAGCCTCGCCAACTGGATCAAGGTCTGGGCGTGGTCCAGAGTCATCTTCTCCATGCAGATCGCCATGCTGACAATGCGATCGCCTGTTATACAGGAAAAGACAAAACAGTCCAGACTCAAAACATTTAAGAACAAACCGTTACAGAACGTAATGTAAACCTTGGAAATATCTCAACGCCACACCATAGCCGCGTCAGGGAGATCAACTTATTCACCGTCGCTCATCAACCCCTTCAATCTTAAACGTTGCAGGCCCAGTCGGTTCACAATGAAACATTTCAGAATCCAACATATTAGATTCGAGCATTTTAGATTCAGTCAGTTCAGTTTAAACCATTTTAAATTCATCTACCACCGACTCGACCACGACAATCTCAACCATTGCATGGCCAACCGTCACAGGCTGTAGCCAGGAACTTCGAATAACGTGCCAACCATCAGCTCTGGATGAGAATCCGTTGACTAGGCTCTTCGTGTTTGCGGGACCTTGCCAGTGGTGACTCTTCTAGTCATGTTATTCGAGCTGTGTTCGTTTTCGACTGACTGTCTGGTCATATTGAATCTCACATCATTTAGAATAGAGCAGGGAGTGCTCTGGGTAGGAATCTTGAAGGGACGCTGTGTCAATTTTTGGAATGAATTAATGAATGATTGAATTCTGGAATCAACCAGTTCAAACTCCTTCACTTCAGATTAAACTATTGCGGACTTTACCCTCTCAGCCGCAACCACCGCAGATGCATGCACCTCAGACTAAACTATTTTATTCTTAGAATGTAAAGTTTCCAACTATCGTATACTGAATGCTCTGCCATCACATAGTACCAGCGTACACTTGCTCTCGAGCTCTGACCTTTCTGAAGGGCGACCTGGAGCAGAAACTGTTGCAGCAGCAGAGCTCAGCTAGATGAAGTCCATCACATTAAGACTGACGAACTACAAGTAGCTGAGCTTCCGCGAAGTTTCTGCGGAGCAGCCTTGTATGGTAAGTAGTAGGAGTTTCAGTCTAACGACGCTGTGTGATAACAAAGACCATTAGGGTCGCCCTCCTCCTTTATTCAGGCTTGGGATTGGCACTGCCAGAGTACGAGCAGTGGCGGAGTTGCATGGTAAGATTCTTAAATGCAAGATTTTACCTGACATTAAGGGCCAACTGACGAGGAATTGAAATCGATTCAACAACTTGTCTCCTGTACAATACATTGGATTTGATCAGGCTATGTTCTGCAAACATTTTTTACTTGGCGAAAACTTTGTGGGCGCTGAGAAATTTCGGAAGCCTACGTTTACCTTACATTTACATTGGAGTGTTCTTCAACCGATCGTTACGCGTAATGTAATTCTTCGGTGAGTGAGACATACCTGTGCCACCTGTTCGCATGCATCATAAAACCACAAGCATGCAGCTCAAGGAACATTCTCAGCTTATCTAAGTCGGTCGCACCTTTGTACCGCTTTTTGATAGCCATGCTCCAACGCCTTTGTGAGATTTTCTTCAAATGCACTGACTATTTAAGTAGGTACATACACACATACATACATACAGACATACAGACAGACATGCATACGTACATTTATACATGTATACATGTATGTATGTATGTATGTATGTATGTATGTATGTATGTATGTATGTATGTATGTATGTATGTATGTATGTATGTATGTATGTATGTATGTATGTATGTATGTATGTATGTATGTATGTATGTATGTATGTATGTATGTATGTATGTATGTATGTATGTATGTATGTATGTATGTATGTATGTATGTATGTATGTATGTATGTATGTATGTATGTATGTATGTATGTATGTATGAGCACTTGTTATAGTCCCTCTTCAAGATTTCTACTCAGAGGCGCTCCCGACTACAGCGCGGACACTGAATCGGAGTTTCACGCCGAAGCGCATGAGCAATTGCGAGTGAAGGACTTGCCCAGGGTCCCTACGCGGTGGCTTGAGGTGGATTCGAACCATGGGCGCCCGCAGCATAGGTCAAGGGGGGTCGCGTGACCCCCCTGGAAATCATGATCAAATAAAAATCCGACAGGTTTAATCATGCAAATGAAGCTTAAAATATATCACAAGATTCTGTTCAAAATACTTAGTAAATACTAGCTTTAGCTTCGGACTGCTTAAGCCTACTAATAAGTTACTATACTAATATTCAGTGGCTGATTTAGCCATAGGTCTGAAAGTCAACCGCCCTCCCCGTGCCCCTCCTCGTTGTGTTCCGGCTCCCCTTAAAACCAGACCCGCCCGTCATCGTGGGCTACCACTAGCCTGTCAGAACGGTCCTGGCATGGCCGAGATTTAGTTCTTTACTTAATCCCAATAAACAGTGCTCATTAGTAGGTCTATATTAACGTATGTAAGTAGGGAGTAAGGAAGTATACAGAGACGAACAGCATCGATAGGTCATGGAAGCAGGGACGTCATTTGGGCGGGCAGGGGAGCATTTGCCACCCTCACTGAAAAATCAACTATTAATGTGTAAGTCCGTGCATTCGATGAATTAATATATCTTGTATAAGACAGCAGAAAATCAATGGTTAGGCATGAATATTTATACAGAGATATATAGGCCTATAATATTTCTGAATGTTCTTAATTGACTTCTTATTCATTAATTGAGTAACAGCACACATGGTCTCATACTACATGCATGGATTTATAGCTTTCCTTCTACATAGTTTCTCTTTCCAACGATTTTGGATATGAACTGGTGGATTGTTGATTTCCGATATATCTATGTATCAATTGTATCATGTATGTTATCAAAAACACATGTTATCTCGGACTAATGTACCGACAGCAGTGGGGGAACTCATCACTTCAGGTCACGCATATTGACTGGGACCTCTGGATAATCTCTGGACGAAGAGGTCGGCCCGAGGTCAAAAATTACCCCACACCGGCATAAGCTTACCCGTGGACCTCGGTATAAGGGCTATGCGTCTGATTTTGTAATCAGTACTTTGTAGAACAATAGGTTAGATTTTACTGTGTAGTTTACATCCATTCTGTTGGATTACTTCTCGAAAAACTGTAAACAACTGTTGGATTATCTGATTATTGAAGTTGAAGAAGAGAAGAGCAGTCCCTTAAGCCAGCCCAGAAGCAGCCATGGGTATGGTGTTAACTGTTAACGACTTCATTTTTTCTTAGCCATGGGATATTAACATGAATAACAAGAATAAGTGTAAGCTGCAGCAAACTCTAAGTGCCCTATGGACCGTGAAGTCACAAAAGAAGTCGTCTGAACGGTCTGATGAACCCACTGCTCCCTCCTGTAAAGACATTTCCCTATTCCTTGCATCCAAGATCGCATGACCAAAATCGCAATAAAACATTGTCAATCGCAATAAAACATTGAAAGCACTTAAATGAAATTAACGTATCAAAATAATTTGAAATAATTTTTTATTAAATTTTTTTAATGAAATATGTCATTTTGTAATAGCTGAAAAAGGCACTGTTAAGACTTAATAGGTATTATTAAGACAATGTAATTATGTGAGTTAAGTTTTTTATGACATATTATAACGCAACTAATTCTCTTGGCCGTGACTGACCCCCCCTGCAAAAAATCCTGCGGGCGCCCATGATTCGAACCCGCAACCCTCCGGCTGCAAGGCACCGAACATACCCCTACACCACCGCGCCCCACATACATACATACATACATACATACACACACATACATACATACATACATACATACATATTCATGCGTACATACATCATGCACTAGAGGGGTTAAACGTATGGGCAACGTGGATGAGAACACCCGTCGCAGTCGTAGAGATTAGAGATGAACCGCGATGGGTTGACCTACCAGAATTGAGTCTTCGCGATTCCCCGGCTGGACCATCGGGTTGGATGTCCTTGACGAATATCCCATTGTCCGTTCCTCCATTGACGGTCAGACCGATTCCACTGTTGTCCTTGCTGAACAGGGTCACAGCCTCCACAGCCTGCAAGTGAAAGAATTTCGTAAACTAATAAATTAAACTACGACTAATGATTCAAATCATTTACGCTTTTAGGTAAACGTAAAGTTGTACACATCAAGCATTACCACTCGCAGCAATCAGTCCAAGAAGAGTTAATGGCCAGATACAATCTCGGTCCTTTATCGACAAATGATTTTAAAATTCAAACTTACAGAGGAACGTTTTAAAAGATAGGGGCATACACTCTTAAACGGCTGATGATGAGTACTCCGCCTTGCAGAATAACGCTTAGTCAAGAGGAAAATTGCAGTCAGTCAGCCAGTCAGTCAGTCAGTCAGCTAGTAAACCAGTCAGTCAGCCAGTCAGTCAGCCAGTCAGCCAGTCAGTCAGTCAGTCAGTCAGTCAGCCAACCAGCCAGCCAGCTGGCGCAATAGAAATTCACGATGATTGTTTCACCCACAAGTAGTATGCTACTAGCAATCAGTCAGTCAGTCAGTCAGTCAGTCAGTCTGTCAGTCAGTCAGTCAGTCAGTCAGTCAGTCAGTCAGTCAGTCAGTCAGTCAGTCAGTCAGTCAGTCAGTCAGTCAGTCAGTCAGTCAGTCAGTCAGTCAGTCAGTCTGTCTGTCAGTCAGTCAGTCAGTCAGTCAGTCAGTCAGTCAGTCAGTCAGTCAGTCAGTCAGTCAGTCAGTCAGTCAGTCAGTGGTCAGTTAAGTGGTCGAACGGTAGTCGATCGGTGGTCAGTCAGTCTGTCTGCATGAATGTCTGTTTACCTCATTTCCGATAGTTCGAAGCGATGCCAGGCTGGTGCTACGGTCCTTGAACTCCTTAGTCTCCTGAGGGGCAGCCACCGCTTGCCCTCCTCCCAACGCCACTGCCGCACTGGCATTCGGCCTCTGAGGTCCATTCGACTCAACTCTGACGATTTCACTCTGGAAACATTGTAAGACACCTGTACAGACACTGTGCTCCTCCTATTTTTTAAATTAAATTTATCATTGAGTCATTATTGATATTGATATGATTGTGGTGCTGTACTGCTGTTATTGTTATTATTCTGTTACTACTTTTACTATTATTTAAGTCATATTTAAGTCATAAGTAAGTATCAAATACATTTACGAATAATAATCAAGAAAGAGGAGTCAAGCTTAGTACAAGCTATTAGCTTTTCTTGGCTCCTGTTGCATTGTACTTGTTGTTTGATGTTTGTAACCTATAACCTGTTCTGTGCAATAAATTCAATCATTCAAATTCAGTCATTCATTCATGCGCTCCCCAGATTAGTTTCTGTCGAACTGGCGCTATAGAAATTAACTATAACTGTTCAGTTACAACAACTGCTGCTAAAAATTACCTGAATTACGGTCTAAGGCAAAGAGATAAAGATATAAGAGGAGTCAACACCGTTCAAGGCAGTGTTATTTCAGTTATGGTTTTTCAGTTACAGTTACAGTTATAGTTATCTAATTTATGATTTTTCAGTTAAAGTTATAGTTAAAGTTAACTGAAATCAGATAACACTGGTTCAAGGCCATAGCATTGTGTCTTCAAAGACGCTACTTTAAGTTAGCTAACCAATGAATGAGTTTTACAATTCGATGTCGGTCGTTCGCAAGTGCTTCAGGCAATGTTTTCATACGAAGTCGGATTTTGGTTCAAGGTCGATGAAGGCATAATTTTTGAAATTTTGACCGTTCAAACGAGGATCAAACAACAGCAGCAGGAAGAGAATGTTTGTCAACTGTTGGCGGTCAATCAGTGGTTGATTGGTGGTCAATCAACGGTTGATTGGTGGTCAATCAATGGTTGATAGGTGGTCAATCATACAATCAATGGTTGATCGGTTGTCAATCATACAATCAATGGTTGATCGGTTGTCACTTGGTGGTCAGTCTGTCTGTCGATAACCGACTGATGTTTAGGTTGGTTCGTATGAAAGTATGAGTGCCAAAGAGAAAACTAAACTCTGTCGCCAGAAAATCTGGTGAAAGAAGGACAAAATCCTCGGCAGTCCTACCTTCTGGACACAGTAAAGACGACACTGTGCGATCCCCTTCGGGGTCGATATTACTCATATCATTCATACTATTTTATATTCCACATAACACGTATTTGTTAATATACTATACCATCGTGTTTGCTAACAGTGTCATAAAATGTCTTCAGATCTTCGAATGCGACCTTGATCGCATTCCGTTATGTACAGTGGAACAAACAAGTGCGAGAGAGAGACACACACACACAGTAAGAGACAACCATACAGACAGAGAAAGTGCGATTAAGAAACGGACATGTCAAGGGCAAGATTGAGAGAGAGAGAGAGAGAGAGAGAGAGAGAGAGACAGACAGACAGACAGACAGAGAGACAGAGAGACAGAGAGACAGAGAGACAGAGAGACAGAGATAGATAGAGAGAGACAGAGAGACGGAGACAGAGACAGACAGAGACAGAAAGAGAAACACAGAGAGATACAGAGAGAGACAGAGACACAGAGAGAGAGAGAGAGTCAAAGAAGAGAAAAGAAATGAATGAAAATATGAATATATGTGGCCAGCGATAGGGAGAGGAAGAGAGAGATATAAAGACAGAGAGGCAGACAGAAACCAATTTACATGCTAGTAAACTGGAAGCAATTAAACAGGTGTTTCTTTGTGGAATGTAGGTCAACGGAGGGGGAGGGGGGACCGCAAAGAGAAGCAACAATGTCCCACTCCTCATAGAGCAGTCCCCTCCCCATCTACTCCTACTGAATAATCCATGCGACATTATAACAACGTGTGCCTGTCGAGCGTGTTGCAATCAAACGCAACGTTGTCCGCAGCCGCCGTGGTGTGGCGCCTGCATCGTGTTTTGACGGTGTTTGCCCAGCGCCGACAACCATTGTATGCTAAGTTTTCGGATTAATTTCTTCGGCTTAGGCAATTGCGTCTGTTGCCTTATGACTACCTGTAGCCCCCTTAGGAATGCTATTCGGTGAATGGACCAGATCGCGGGCAGGCGTGCTTTCGAACGAAGCTTCAAAGGCGTCGCTAAAACCATTTCGTGGGTGGATTCTTTCACTCTGTGCGTCCGCTCTGCTATGCATTGATGAAGCAAAAGACCCTGCCAACTGGAATATGGGTTCTGCAGGGGGCATGCCTTTAGTATACGGATGTAATGTAATGTAATGCAGATCTTCAAAAATGTCTCAGCGCCCACAAAAGCCACGTCAGGGAGACCAGCTTATTACTGGCGCTATATCAAATCAAGTCCGCAATTATAGCCAAACTCCTCTGCTCGTTCCGGTGCCAGGTCAAAATCTGGGGAGGTCAAGCCGAGGAGACAGCATGGCGCTATATATACGGTGGTAATCGGTGATGATGGTGGTCGTGTGGTGGCGCAGGAGTAGAGTCAGGATAGGATAGCTTGAAGAGTTCGGTTTTGATGATGATAGAAGTGTCAAACAAGTGATGTCATGGAATTCTGGAGTCAGAGTCAGGAGAGGAGGAAGACCATGGAAGAACTGGCCGGAAACTATCAGTGACGAATTGAGATATCTGGAGATGTCGTGAGACGAGGCCGAGGAGCTGACCATGGACAGAGAAGAGTGGAGGAGATGCGTTGCCAGATGTGCAGACCTTCCCCATCGACTTCAATCTTCTCTCTTTGTTGTTTCTATATCTTCTTGTTCCGTCCTCTCTTATAGTTTTTCCTGGTACCTTGTCGCACCATGATACGTGTAGAATTCTTCTCAACACTTATGATGTGCTACTTGCAATCGTTTCCTGTTTGCCATCGTCAAGGCAGACGAGGGCCTCTTTCGTGCTGCTAGGACGAATGACACCCACGTCCTGCGCAGCTTGTTTCCCCCGCTGACGCGCCACAAATACAGCCTCCGTCAGAGGCCTCATGAATTCAATCTGCCAGCTAAGGATGACCGTAATTTTATCCCAAGGAAATCCTGTATCGACAATCAGTAAAATCTGACCCACAATCTTTAAGCCAAAAATGATGCTCTAAAGACATTTTCAGTTCAGTTGTAGTCCCTTTTCTGTTCCCTGTTGCGGTGTGTCAACTGGTTTTCATATTAATTAAACGAATATATAATAATAATATAATAACATTGGCCATGTCTCAGATCCATACAGCAAGCAGAGTGCTCAAAACTATGGCATTGTACAGGCGAATCTTAGTCCTCGTAGTTGATCCGCTTACAAGGCGAACACTCTAACCGATCGATTACCGTATACCCCAATATCATGTAGCTTGATTTTACATGCCTGCCTAGGTACCTGATACTGTAGCAACAAAGCACATAGGTCAAAGTTGAAACTATGCACATAGGCCAAAGTTGAAACTATGCACATAGGCCAAAGTTGAAACAATGCACATAGGTCAAAGTTGAAACAATGCATATAGGTCAAAGTTGAAACAATGCATAAGTTATAGGTTAAAGTTGAAACAAAGCATATAGGTCAAAATTGAAACAATACATATAGGTCAAAGTTGAAAAGCAAGTTAAAGTATTTAGTCTGAAACTCCGATAAGAGAAGCAAATCATTAACTTATTTCGTTACCTGTAGATTATAGGTCAAAGTTGAAAGTATGCACATACAGTAGGTCAAAGTTGAAACAATACACATAGGTCAAAGTTGAAACGCAAGGAAAAGTATTTAGTCTGAAACTCCGATGAGAGAAGCAAATCATTGACTTATTTCGTTACCTGTAGATTGAAGGAAGTCGTTTGCATAGGTTTCGCAGCCACGTCTGAAAGTAACGAAAGAAACGACTAAGAAACTAAGATTAGTTAATAACTGAAAGTCAGTTTAACTATCAGGAACTGTTCTAACATATTTAGTAGTAGATAATCGTAACTGGAATCGTAATCACGAAGTTTCTAAATCGCTACTCAAAGCTAAGCGCAGGGCACCACTTTATTCACGAGCGCTGCATCCTTTCTCTGTCACGTTTTCTAACTCTTCAGCTAACCAATCTGCAACTTCCTCTCATTTTCTACCTATTTTTGGACTCCGTCTGGCTTTTCTTTCACTCTATTCCTCCTCCTGCTACTCTTGCTCCTCTTCCTCCTCCTCTTCCTCCTGCTCCTACTTCTCTCCTTCTCCTACTCCTCCTACTTCTCCTCCTCCTTCTCCTGCTCCTCCTCCTCTTCCTGCTCATGCTCCTGCTCCTCCTACTCCTTCTCCTACTCCTCGTCCTTCTCCTGCTCCTCCTGCTCCTCCTGCTCCTCCTACTCCTACTCCTCCTTCTCCTCCTCCCTGCCTGTTTGCGTGCTTCTTTCTTGCCTTATACGTTTCTGAACGTCTTCCTTTTCCTTCCTTCCTTCCCGTCATTCCTTCCTTTCCCTCATTCCTTCCTTCTCTCTTTCTTCCTGCCTACATTCCATCTCCACCAATGTTTCTTGTCAATTTATCCAATTACCGAAACAGGATAACTGTGGATAAATCATCGGCAAAACGATCTAATGACACGAATCGATCTAGACGGTCAAGAGAACAGAACTCCAGAGAATGCAAGTCAATCTAATTACTTATTTAGTTGTGACGGACAGCCAAAGCCTAAGGGTGGGTGGCCAGGGTGGCCTTTGGATCGTGGGGTTCGACCTCAGCCATATCTATGTCGATCATATACAGCCATGTCTATGTCGATCATATACAGCCATATCTATGTCGATCATATACAGCCATGTCTATGTCGATCATATACAGCCATATCTATGTCGATCATATACAGCCATATCTATGTCGATCATATACAGCCATGTCTATGTCGATCATATACAGCCATATCTATGTCGATCATAGACAGCCGTCGGTTATAGGTCATTGTATATGACATTGTATAGGTCACTGTATAGCACAAAGAAAGCATAGCATAGACAGAGTCACAGAGGACAGCATCGAACCGTATGCCATGTCATCACGAAGCAAGAATCGCTCATAGCTACACATTGTCTTGCCTTCCTGATCGTCAGTTGGCTTAAGTATTTAGTACATCACATGGGCGTATTGGAGGGGCGCTACGGGTTCAAACCCCCGAAATAAATAATTGCCAAAAAATGTCAAAACTGACCCCGTAGGCTACTCTGCGATCAGGTCCAAAGGAAAACACCCCCGGCCCACGCTTGTTTCCTGCCTATTTTGTATAATGAATGTTTCTGTTACATTAGTAAAAGTAAAAGATACTTTCTTATATATTTAATAGTGTGACTAAGTAAGTAACTGACTGATTGACTGACTGACCAAGTAAATGACCCAGTGACTGACTGTCTTACTTCCTTACTTACTCGCTCACATCCAGCCATCTGGTAGGCTATAAGTAAATACTAAAATAATAGTAATGAAACTTGCTTACTTATTAATGGCTGACTCGCTGACTTACTAACTTTCTCCGTCACTCACAACCAATATTTGGGTTATTAAATAGCAGGCCTAGTACTTCCATGTAGTTTAAATACGGCAGTACAGTTTTATTCACCGCTGATCGTGCTGTTGCTCCGCCTAGGATTTTTTGGCTTGGACAACAGTTAGCCTACTGCACAAGTACCCCCACCTCCACCCATAAAAAGCCAACGCCCCGTGCACGAAATAGCCATGTGACACACTGAACGGGGTCAGAGGACGGATTTCTTAAGTCTGCTCAAATATAAACTCTATTCCGGGTCGTTTTATGACGAAAGTCTCTTCGTGTTTACGCGAACTCATTCGGTGCTATAGAAATATTGAAAAATATTTTCAATCGGCTAATCCCATAATGTTGGCTCATATTCTGACGATCCCATTCACAGTGTGGGCGACAATGCTGCGTATCAATGCTTTGAGTGCGAGCGAATCTACTCAGAAAAGTGCATGAGGCACCAATGTGCGATGGCTTTAAGCAAAACCGTATTATAAGTCTAAAACTCATTAACGGCTGACTGTGTGCGCTTGTTACAAATTTATTTAATGATAAGCTACAGGTAATAATTTGTGACATTTTGATTCATGAGACCGCAGAATTTCCATGACAATCTTATTAAGACATTAGTTTAGTATCGAAGCCTATTGTAGTTCTCAAAAGGAGGTCACGCATTTCTTTCATCTCGGCTAATTAAAAACACAGAAAGAAATCTGTAACGTAAAGTAACGTATAAAAAAACTGATGGCTCTGACACAGTAACCACCAAAAAATTACAAAGTCACACGTCTCTTGAAACAACGAGTCTCACTGCACGTTTCCATATCTGTCCCTGTCATATCTGTCCCAGGCGAGCATCTGTAGTTATTTCAATTGCATATTTTCGGTGACCATTCTGTGCTATTCAGAAAGAATGCACTGAATAGTTTTAGGATGAATAATGGAACTCGAACCATAGTCCTCTTTCTGCAGATGACTCGCGTTAAGTTAGAAATAAATCTCGGTCACCCATATAGCCAAATTTTACTTGGAAATGAACCGATGCGGTGACTCCGGTGGTCACTGGGTCTTTCTCGTGATGGACGAAATGATTGATCAAAATGCTCTTCATTCTGTTCGCTCAAGTGTCTCATCTATCTAGGCCGAAGCATCGCCGTACCCCTGATAATTGTCACGTCCACCCTCAGCTATACCATGGGCGGCTGAACAAGGCCCATTTTACCATTTCAATGTTCTATAACTTTGATGAGTTGCCTGATAGTTTATTGGTATTTATGCATAAATTCACAAGTTTGAGTGAAGTTGATTGGTTAGGAGTTTGAGCTCATGAAATGGAGGTTGTGCGTAGTCAACTCAGATCCAGAGTGGTAAACTCAGGTCCAGACTCAGATCTAATGGTAAACTCAGATCCAGACTCAGATCTAGTGGTAAACTCAGATCCAGATGTCGGAAATTTTACTTTCGGTCAGTACAGAAGATACTTTCAACATTTCTGACCGAATCTATTTCTAGATCAAGCTAAATCGTACTAGTGACCTCTAACAAACTCAGTTAAAAACAACTCAGCTATGAAACAAATACATCGACTGTCCGCCGTCGATGGTATGCTCAGGCAGGACTGAAATCCATTCACCTATGCCGAGGCTGAGAAAATGAAGTCGTCTACACTTCATACCGACGGCCTCATCTCGCAGTTAGCTTAAAAGGCCTGATCTTGCCAAACAACAAGCATTGTAACTATAAAAGTTTGTCTTCTTCACCCTTTCAATAGCAGACCAAACACACTGAGCATCATCTGAGTTGAGGGTGGATGTTGACTTTTTGCTGTGCTCGACTGAGCAAAGCTATCCTTGGATGTGACCGTCCATCCTTAAGTATTCCTTATTGCTGAAATGCCGTCGCTATACATGGTGCATATGGGCCGCTTAAAGACTGCGTGTTTACATGACATGTGCAAATACATATTATAACTTGGTTTGCCTGGCATGCGCGGACACCGTGTAATGGTGTCTCAGCTGTTCCAAAAGTAAGTTTAATCTGCGGGCTCAAACATTGGGGCTGTCACCCATTCGCGTGTATGTACATGTACATTCGAATACTCACTGCCTTAATCAAAGAATTTTATAAAGGTCCACTTGAGTAGGCTGCACACAGTTGACATATTTTTGCTATCCCCCTCTCGTTCTAATCTTTCCTCACTACTGCAGCAGCACGTCTTTAGAGTTATGTTGCAGTGAATGCATCCAGGCGCGTAACTAGCATTACGCAATTACGCAACTGCGTAAAGATTTTAGCAGCTCTCAAAATTTTTTAACCGTTTAGATTACTTTTTGACATTCTAGATTACTATTATTCGTTGATTTTTCTAATGTGCAGACTTTATTACTGTACAGTCAGTAAAACATTTTCCTTCGCCGACACAGTGAAGACTCTGCAAATTTCGTGGCACTTCTGAAATTTCGATCACAGACCAACACTATAGATTAAATAATCGTAAGCTAATGTCATATGGTCCACGCAAAACCCAGTACATAAGTCCGTTGATTCAAAAATCAGCTGATCCACCTGTGTGGCCTGTGAGTTCGAGACATTATTGTGGCAGAATGTCGTGCGGCTAGGTTGTACACTTTATTGTTTGATGCGAGCACAGAACAGATATCGGTCAGCTTATACGATATGTTGATAGCGTGAACAACCCGGTTCTCAGCATGTGGCAAAAGAACAATTTATAGGGCCTAACTGTCATCCCAAGTTTTCCCAACGCTTGACACCACTGGCGAAACTATTGCGACACTCGTAAAGCAGCAGCTTTATGAAGTTGGTTTCTGTATATGTTAAGGTATCTTGATAAGGACAATTTGCTGCCGACTTATCAATCTGGTTTTCGTAAGGGCCACTCCACGGAGACCCTGTTAGTTCGCCTCCTCTCTGATATCTATCATATGGGGCTATTGATAGGTCACAGGTCATCCTCTTAGCATTATTTGCTGTCAGCACGGCGTTTGACACCGTCGATCACGATATCATTCTTAGGCGCCTATCTACCTCGTTTGACCTTTCTGGTAACTTTCTTGACTGGATTGTTTCCTACCTCCATCACCGTTCCTTCTCTGCGGTCTACGTGTCTACTAGGACTCTATGTGTTTCTGTCCCGTTTGGCCTGCCCCAGGAATCTGTGCTGGGCCCTCTTCTCTAATTATATTATTTATACTGCTGATACTGGTCCTCTCCTGGCCTCTTGCTGAGCCTTGCTCTGTGCTGAACCAATCTTATGCGGGTGACCTGCAGGCGTTTTTGCACTGTCCTGCGTCAGCAGCCATTACCGAAGCCCGGGCCATGAACCGGGCAATGGAGGCTCTCGAGGCCTGGATGTCCTCCAATCGCCTGCGGCTAAACTCATCTAAGACCCAGTTCATTTGGCTTGGCACGCGCCAGCAGCTCGCCCAAATTGATTTGGAGGCCCTTGCCCAGGAGTTCCCGCAGATTACTTTCTCACAGTGGCTAAGAAATTAATTAATTGATAAATCCAGGCAGGCTATCAACTTTATAAAATAAAATTATAGGCGTGTATGTAATGAGATCGACGACGATCGTCATGAAAACTGCAATCTCTTAGAGAAAATAACATATCAAAAATTAAGTGGCCAAGGGCAGCATTTTGGGTCGTCGCCCCGGGCGGCATTTCAGCTCCGTACACCATTGCTTTCTCATCCTTTGTCCGGGACCTTGGTGTCACATTAGACCAAGAACTAACGTTCACTCGGCATATCAGCCTGCTATGCCGCGATTGTGTATACCAGCTGCGTCAGCTTATAGAGGTCTTCCGTTCCTTAACCTTTAATGCTGCCTTAATCTTGGGATGCAACACTTCTTTGTTGTTTCCCGTCTTGATTATTGCAGCGCCCTCTGCGTGGGTTTTCCGGCGACTCGGGTTGGGTGCTTGGTTCGGGTCTTACGCTCGGCGGCACGCTATATTGGTTGCATCCCAAGATTCCGCCATGTTACTGACTATATGCGGGATGTCTTGCATTGGCTTCCTTTCCCACAGTGGATCGCTTACCGGATCTCTTCCTTGGCCTGGCGCTGATGTGGTCTCTGTTTATCTACAGAGCACCACCCTCAGCATCCAGCACCGTGGTTCTCCTCGCTCTTCTAGGCAGGCTGAGGTTCTTGTCTCCCGGTCGCGGACTTCTATTCTGCAGCGCCGTGCTTTTTCTGTTGCTGGCCTGCAATCTGGAATGGGCTTCCTTTGGCACTACGCCTAATGCCGAGAGCCCTTCAGATCACGTTCTATTCTAACTTCAAGACTGTTCGGACTTCGGAGTTGGGTCGGGTGCGCTCCTAAGTAGATAATCTTGAAGGGGCGCTATGTAAATCTCTGTAATGAATGAATGAATAATAATTTGCCAAAGAGCTGATGTAAAATGTTATTACTTTTAACCAAAAAGATTGTCTCCAAAATGGACCATTACAAACCAACAAATAAATTTATTTTCTTATGCTTTAGTTAATTGCTTTGATGAGTCTGTCTGTTTCTAGTCTACGTTGGTTGCTGGGACTTTGCAGCTGAACCCATTTTAAAAATCAAATTATGAAATTAGAATTATAATTTTCCAAAAAACTTATGTAAAATGTTATTACTTTGAATCAAAAGTTGGTCTCCAAAATGCACCATTACAAACCCCTAAATGAAAATTTTTCTTACCCTGGGGAGAGGGCACAGCCCCCTCCCCAGACCCCTCCCCTCACAGTTCTTCAAAACTGCGTAATTTTATGGAAGACCTGGTTACGCCACTGAATGCATCATAGTTCAAATGAAATCTAGTAACTTCTTTAGCACTGTAATATTGACACGAGTCATCCAGAGATTCCAGAGCTACAGTATCAGCATACGAGAAGAGCAGAATGATCACCAGACGACCTATGGTACAGTAGTTGACCTGAGACTGGAACATTACAGAGCTCCCTGATGTGTGCGTACCGCGACAGAGCAAAAAATTGAAGCACGTGCCAGCAATATGGTCTTAAACGAAAATCGCTTGTCGACAGGAAGCCAGTGTAGCGTCTCTCGCATATATTGCGAAAAATGCGAATATTTCTGCTTATTGGCTACGATTCGGGCAGCACAATAAAAGGACTTGCCGAAGCTGGTGCAATCGGAATCATGGAGACAGACCAGCAAGGACTGAATTGCAATCATCTAGGCGCGTTAAGATAAATGAGTGCATAAGGGTCATTGCAACGCAGAACTATGGGCGGCCTCTTATGACGGGCTTGTATACATGCATACATGCATGCATGCCATTACACATTTATTGTATAATAAGTTTGATGACGTGTGTACACAGATCTGAGCTTTTGTGGTCTATAATTGATGCTCTGTGGACTATAATTAATGCTGTATGTTTCTTTTCTCTTTCTCATTTCTGCATCGTTTAGTTGTTGTTCTGCCTCTGTGGCGTAATAAAGTGTCCGTATAAACACACCTACACTCCTACACACACACACACACACCCACACAGAGCTGTGTGCGAGACAACAGTTTGTCCTCTGATTCCAAAACCCGAGAGATATTTATTTTTAGTCGTAAACACCTTATAAATGCAGAATTCTATTTTTCAACTTGTTAAACAGATCCTACACGGAACGTCTACTTACTTCTGTTCTTCTACGACTTAACAGCTCCTTAAACAAGTTTCCTGTTTCAATTCAAATATTTTCTCTGAGCACTTTCACACGACAGGCAATGAGCAAACATTCAAGTTACAAGCCCCGTCTTCTAATCCACCCACTCCCCAAAGCCATCGACTTCAACTCCAAGGAAATAATGACGTTATGGCACTCGAAGACGGCAAAACATATGCACAGAGAATGATGTTGTTGCCGACCTACTCTTTAGAATTTCATTCCGACAATCATAATATGTCTGTTAAAACTTTATTAACAAGTCATAAGATGGCTGTTATTAACTTTCTTTGATTGTTTATTATCTCATATTCCCGCAGTACGTTTGCAGGCG
This sequence comes from Aporrectodea caliginosa, assembly GCA_020284085.1. NCBI lineage: Eukaryota > Metazoa > Annelida > Clitellata > Crassiclitellata > Lumbricidae > Aporrectodea > Aporrectodea caliginosa. Next base: position 357,526 of record JACEVL010000833.1, on the reverse strand, counting down.
GTTTAATAAAGTAATACTTACTTATTTACTTATAATTATTCGCTAGGCCAAGACGCAGAGATGAGCTTCTCCCTTTCCGCATTACAGGTGTATAATGTTTTGCATTCTTAGATCGATACATTCCCCTTTTGGAATGTTCATCCCCCTCCGTGGGGTAGTTTACTTTCTAATCGAACTGACCCTTGAAACCTGACCGGATTGCCAATCTGTTTTGAAGTGTCATCAATCGATACCTGGTTAATTATTATAATTGCGCCAATTAAAACGATCGTAAAGTTCTTAGAGTTGATTGGCAATGTTTGTTGGTATGTTTGTTTTCCGCTATCGAGTACTCTTAATAGTCTCTTATGCTTGTGTACTGTATTCGCCGTCTGCTTTCCGGACCAGTATACGACATGTCAAACTAAAATTTCGTTGTCAGTCTGTTGTCAATTCGTTGCCAAACTGTGCACGTTACCCGCAAGCATGCAACGGTTGTACAGTGTATGTATGTATGTATGTATGTATGTATGTATGTATGTATGCATGCATGTATGTATGTGTTTATGTATGTATGTATGATTGTATGTGCATGTTTATTTTTGTATGTATATATATGTATGTATGTAAGTATGTAAGCATGTATGAATATACATGTAGGTATGCATGTATGTATGTATGTGTTTGCTTGTGTTTGTGTATTTCTGTGTGAGTGTTTATATATTTATGTATGTATGTAGACTATGTATGCATGAATATAATTATATGTATGTATGTATATATATATATGTATGTATGTATGTATTTATGTATGTATGTATGTATGCAGGCATGTATTATTTATGTATGTACGCATGTGTTATTTATGTATGTATGTATGTTTGTTTGTTTTTATGTATATATATATGTATGTATGTGTGTGTTTATTTATGTATGTATGTATGTTCGTGTGTATCTGGGCTTTTGTACAGTGCATTTAAAGCAGCCCTCAAAAGCGCGATCACAACATGGCCGTCAACGATATAAATGATCTGTCTTCAGGCGTATTAAGTACACATGATGGCCTGAGACCTGGGTTCACAGAGATCAGTACGTAACGGTGTCGTCCGTAGAGTGTGTGGAATTGCTTATTAGAAGCCTTAGTTCATGTGCTGTTGATTTATGTCTTGTCAACGACTGTTTGCCCAATATATTGGCGTCACTAAAGGCGTGAAGAAGTTTCGCTGCTGACTTGTTTTTGATGCGACACCCAACGGAGCTTTTATAAATGAGATTGCGTACGTACGTGTCTTCGTGTCTGTCTCTGTCTCTGTCTATCTTCCTGTCTGTCTGTCTGTCTCTGTCTCTGTCTGTCTCTGTCTGTCTCTGTCTGTCTCTGTCTGTCTCTGTCTGTCTCTGTCTGTCTCTGTCTGTCTCTGTCTCTCTGTCTCCGTCTCTGTGTCTGTCTGTCTCTGTTTCTGTTTCTGTCTCTGTCTGTCTCTGTCTCTGTCTCTCTCTGTCTCTCTGTCTCTCTCTCTCTCTCTGTGTGTCTCTGTCTCTGTCTCTCTGTCTCTCTCGCTCTCTCTGTCTCTCTGTCTCTCTGTCTCTCTCTCTGTCTCTGTCTGTCTGTCTCTCTTTCTCCCTCTCTGTTTCTCTCTGTTTTTGTTTGTTGACTGAGCCATGTCATCAACTACTCGAATATTCAGTTGATCCTCTGCCTCACAGCGTGTCGCCACCGTTCTCTTCTTCCCTCCCTCTTACTTCAAGGGGCGAGGGTGCAGCTGCACCCTATAACAGCAAGTGTGGTCCATTACGATCTTTGGCCATATAACTGGTGTGTGGTCGACGGCCAGACACTCTCTAGCAGTGGTTAAAGTAGGCCAGAAGGTAGTGCATATTTTAACGTATTTGGACTACTGGGACAAAGTCTACAAAAATTAGACGGTCTGGGGAGCGTCGTAAGCATTTTAGAGCATTTGCTGCCAACTGGGGCCCGTTTTAGCCAGTTTATTGGACCAAATTGGCTTTTTATTATTATACATATACCCCTATTTAAGTCATGCGTAGAAGTTGAAAATATAACATAATTAGTTCAACCATAGCACCAAAATAATCTATATAAATAAGCCAGTGACAGGCTGAGTGACTGTCACGCAGTCTTGTTTTTAGAAAGAGAGAGATGGTTGTTTTGATCTTATGTAAATGATTGCAGAATATAAGTCAATTCAATAAGTCTTGAAGGGGCGCTATATAAATGTTCAATTACATTACATTACATTACATTACAAATAGGCATCCATGTACACTTTGTGTTAGAAGACACGTCGCCATAGTAACGTTTGTCTGGCACCTGTCTATAATCTCTGTGGTTGAGGTTCGAATCCGTATTCAGCTGAAGCAAAACCATGAGACCATCAAGAAAGGATTGTCCATTTGTTTGATTGCTACTGTCATATGTGCGCTTCAGCCGTAAGATCGTCCAGACCACGTATTTGAGGACTTCGGTCTATATGGGCTTAATTGAGGGTCTACCATAACCTTACCTTATTGCAGCTCATGTATTGCAGCTCATGTAACTTACTATGTACTTTGATCATCCATTATACTCTTCGATTGTTTTAATGTTCGATTCTGAATAAATCTGAAAATCATCTAATCTTACCTTACGTCGCCTCACCTTTATCTTTACATACCTTGCTTTATTTTAACTAAATTACCTTTAATATATCTTACCATAACTTACCTTATCTTACTGTATTCTAACCTTCTGGCAGTCCATATTTTAACTGTAGGCTACAACTACTGGGACAAATGGTTTAATGGCTTCGCTTCAGCTGAACACGGATTCGAACCATAGAGGCAATAGACAGGCACCAGACAAACGTTACTATGGCGACGTGTCTTCTAACACAAAGTCCACCACATACACGTAGATGCCTATTTGTAATGTAATGTAATTTAATTTAATTGAACATTTATACAGCACCCCTTCAAGACTTATTTAACAGACTTATATTCCGCAATCATTTACATAAGATCAAAACAACCATCTCTCTCTAAAACAGCTTGCCTCCATTTCAGGGATCCTTTATATGTTCATTAAGTAAATTGCCAGATGAGGGATCCTTCATTAGATCCCGTTACAGTTGGCAGACGACCAAGACCATTCGAGAGCAGCCGACACCACGGAGACCAAGCGGATTAGCCTGCGGACCTCCTCCTCCGCCTGACCTACGACCTTTCTAGCATCGGTGCGCCGAAGCGAGACCAACCACCCTTCCTCGATAGGCAATTCTACCTATTTCTATCCGATGTCCTCGTTAAACCGGATATATCTGATTCAACATCGGTTCTTTGACATCTGGGTCAAATAGGTCAAAAGGCCATTCATCACTCTCACTGCTGCTGTGCATTTCGTACACGCCTTTCACCGTCGCATGATTTTGTCCTTCGAAGATTATTCAGGCATTTTGTGCCTTAGTCAGTTACTAGCGGTTTTTATTGACCGACGAAATCGTGATTTCGCTTCCCACATGGTCCCCGACAATGATATGCCCTGCCGCAGCCTTGCCTCCTATCGCTGGTATTTAATTTGCATCGATGTGAAGCATTTGTAGCCCAACATAGACTAACTGTCGCTATGCCCTTCATAGGATACCGAAATACTAAAGGCGTCTACCGGTTAAGAATTTAAGGAATTTCCTGATGGAACCTTTATTCGGTCAGAAACACATTTAATTATAATCCAATCATCTCCAATCATCTCAGTCTTATAGAAGTAATGTTCGCTAAGTAGAAGCAGGGCCGTAGCAAGCTATAATTGCGCCCTGCACGAAGCGTAAATCTAGGACCCTTCCCGCTTCCAATGATCACTTAACCAATAAGGACCAAATTTGTTATCTCGAATATAATACAAAACTTGTCTTTTAAAAGAAACGAATTGTCTGTGTTGCTATTTTTATTTGATTTTATCACATTTATTTTATTTGTGGTGGACATTTCATGTTTCAAGATAAAGTTATTGTATTGTATTGTATTTAAGCAGTTGTAAAGCGACTGCGACTCTAGTAGGGTGAACCGTTCAGAAGCGCTCCCAGAGCGCTACGCCCCGCGAAAAGAAACAGGTTTTGAGAATTTGAGAAAAGCGAAGGAAGAAGAGAGACTGCTAGATAGAATTGTAGAGCAAACAGAAGGAGAAAGAGCATTCCCTAGAGAGGGACTATACACGTTTGAACAGAGTGTCGTCTGCAAAATCAGTCTTGTTTCACTTTCAAGGTCTCTTCGCAGTAGTCTTGTCTCTTCGCTGTAGTCTTTGGTCTTCTCATTGTACGAGTGACCCGACTTTATACCAACAGCTTCTACGCGCCAGTTTTTGCTTTCTAAAGCTTAAGCTTCAAGTACCTGTTATGTGCGAACGCAGTACAATAATCTTATAGGCTGCAATGACAAGATTATGTCAATAAATTCATTCTTAAAGCTGCTGGGCTCAATCCACAAAATGCTGCTGTGTCCGAACGAAATTTATAGTCTGAAGCAGATATATAGGTCTAGATACGGAACATGCATATATCAAGCGGTCTCTCTAAGTCATGGAAAGGAAATGTCTTCCTTCTCCTTATTCTCTTCCTCCTCATAATCCTTCCTTGCTGTACTTCGTCATAGACAACCTGACTCACACATGTTTCCTTGCCAAGATGCTACACAAATAAACAAGGCTTCCATATAGATCTGACTGTTTAAGCTCTTCATTTCCCCCCTACAAGGCTACAACTACCCCTAACTCTTCCACCTATGCTCCCCTTGATATTCAATAACTTCTCTCATTCAATTCTTGGTTTGTTTATATGTATATATATACATAGAAATATTTTGGCATGTTTTCATGTATTAAGCTTGCCATGTACAAACTGTGCGTTTGTTAGTGCTTCTCATTAAAGAATATACTTACAAACTTACATATACCTCTGATCCTCATACTTTTGTCATGCTACCCCTCTTACTCCTCCTCCTCTTCTTCTTTATATTCCTCCTCCTACTCCTACTCTTCCTCCTTCTCCTCCTCCTCCTCCTCCTCCTCCTCCTCCCTTGTTTCCTTCTCCTTCTCCTCCTCCTCCTTCTTCTTCTCCTCCTCCTCCTCCTCCTCCTGTAAATGCTCTCGTCGGAAAGTACAGCGGTGGCCGATACGTTCTTGCGCCTGACATTAATGCAAAGGCGTAAATCAAGTCAGTCACCGCATTCGAACGAACGCACATGCGCATTCATCGCGAAAAGATTTCAATCAGCTGGAATATGCGATGCATACGCATAGACGACGACGATCGGCTGGGTCTTGTGTTTCTAGAGCCATGCTTCGGTGGACACGTACGAGAACATAAACTAGACGTTCTGCAAAGGTGTTACAGGTTGTAAGAGATGGTGGGCTGAGTCGACAACCGTTTGAAGAAATGCCAAGTATGGAAATTAGAGACATCACCAGCTATCTACCCGCACGGACACACGCGCATACACACACGCATACACTTATTCAAACATTCGGCTGTGCATGGCCCAACAAACGGGTTCAATGAAACTGTGGGGTGAAGACGATCATAAAAATTCCGGTGAATCGGTTAAATTTGGTTCAAGGCCGCGTATACGATGATGCAGCTTAGAGATTGAATGCACATACATAAATAGACCGATATAAGGCATAGTTGCACACGGAGACCTGTTTATACAGGTCTTGTTCCATAGCTAGGCCTCTAAGAAGGTGTAGACCTTCGACTGTATTTCTGGCTCAATAGATTCCTATTTGTAAGTCCGTGTTCAGTTTTGGCCTACATTTTGACGATGTCATATTTATTTCTCGTTCCAACCGCTCGCTATATTGTAGATCTATTCTTAGGCATGTATACGTAACGGTGTTGTACTTGTACACTGACCCCCTCCATCTGCAAATATGTATCAGTTATTACCCCGCTACTTCAATTTACAAATCCCACCCTTCTCCTTTATATAATAATGCTGCCTGCTTGGGAACCGAACAAAAATTTAATTTGCCAACATAAGTTATGGCAAAGAGATCTAGCAAGGACGAAACTTGAGGAACGAGAACTCGGTCGTAATTTATTAGGCTGTATGGTTCTTTGGCTCCTGCCTGTCTGGCGCCTGCAGTACATTGACGTTGTTATGCAAATGCGCTATAGAAGTTTGTTGATCATATTCATTCACTGCAAAGATTCATTGAAAAGATTTATTTAGCACCTCCCCAAGGTTAGGGCCTACTACTCAGAGGTGCTAGAGTAGAATGCGTCAGAATGTCGACCACCGAGAACGCACGGTTTTACGTGTAGAAGTACATACATACATACTTGTATGCATACATACAAACGTACACGCGTATACATGTACATATTGTACATACATGTGATGAAATGAGGTGTACACAAAACATTTTCCCAGAATACGGCGGCAATCATGACAGGACTTCCCAAAGAGACTCATTCGATGGCATTTCATTCCAAACATCCATCTCCATCGATCCGTTTCAGCTTCTTCAAACTATTAACTTTATCTGATATTCACAACCTCGTCCACAACAATCAGTGTACTCTGGACTTGATACCAACAGTCATCTCTGGGAATCCTATTACGTTTCGTGTCTGTATTAGGGTCTGCGGGTATGCCCGTACCCTTCTTTGGGAATCCTATTATGTTTCGAGGCTGTATGCACCCGAATGAACCGCAAGAGAAGTTGAAGCAGGCCTACCTGTATGCGGTTGCGTCTGGTGACTCATTCTGATGTCATTTCCGCCAGTTACGTTCAGTGCATTCCCGGTTTCTGTTGAAAGAAGGAAAACAAGATTTTATATCACGCGATGATGGCGCAGTCAAGGTCATCTAAATAAGATTTGTAAAGGTTTAAAGGAAACTTCCCTCTCAATTATTCAAACAAATCTCCCCAAGCGAAACACATTTTGCCCAATGTGTATTTCAATGATTCCTTAAAAATTAAAATAAGCTTCATCACCACAAAGCACCAGCCCACGCATCCACTGTAACCAAGACCGCGAACCACAATTGCAGCTTCGAGAACTGATGAGTCACCCACCTTATTCTCTAGAGTCTAGACCTACCTCATCTGATTTTCCTATGTTCAGAATTTTGAAAGATTCATTCCGTGGACATGCTATCAATGCGATTAAGATTTCATTCAGGCCATCAATGATTGAACTTCTTGATTGAAAGTCTTCGCGAACGGTGTAAAGGCACTTGAACGTCGCTGGGAAAAATATGATGCAAATAAAGGCTACTTACTACTCACTTAGCCTACTTGGTGGAGACTATGTTGAAAAACTGTAAAGTGATTTCGGTTGAAGTCGTTTGCTTGCATGTTTTTTCACTACTTATTGATCAACCCTCGTAACTCCCATAAGTCATAATTTGTACTCAAATTTCCTTTGGCTTCGACGCAGCAAGTAAGACGCCGGAGGTAAGATGCAGGCTGTAAGACTCTTACCAACCTTTTTCAAGGAAAGGCACCCTTACTAAAAGTTATTCTGTCACCTAATTTCATTTGTTTTCTTCCAATTGGTTCTTTATTTTATAGACGAGTATTCAGCCGCAGTGTTGCGACTTTTTTCTACATTATTTTAGCTTTTTAAATATAGTTATAGGCTAGGCCTGCATAGTAGTTTTTCACATTTTTACAGAAAAAAACTGAACAAATATTAAGGTTCTGCCATCCAGATTGTAACATTCTGCCAGCCGTGAACCCCTAGAACAGGTTCAGGACCCCTTGGTGCCGCGGCAAGCAGGTTAAGAAGTACTAAACTATGGTAAGAACTAAGAACAGAAGCCAACGTTGTCTGAGCGTTCACAGTTACTGGCTGCATGTAAAATACCGGTCTCTTCACTCCATGGTCGCTCCGCTCTCCGCTCGGCCGCCAAAGGCCTTCTGGTTGTTCCTCGCATGCGTGGTACTACTGCTCAATCCAGAATCTTTGCTTATGTCGGCCCTTCTAGCTGGAACCATCTTCCGCAGAAACTGTGGCTGGAGCTCCTGCAGTCTTTCTCTTCCTCTGTTTCGGAAACGCCTTAAACCCATCTTATTTGTTAGTGACAGTAGTGACTTGGGTCGGGATCGCTTCTGATAATCTTTGAGTGGCACTGTATAAATGTTCAATTACAATTATAATTACAATGGGTTACTATAGCCAGCCAGTAAGAGTGCTAGTTGCTGTTACCAGCCAAAAGTATCTGAATTAGTCTACATCTCTTTTTTTATAACCGCAAAACCTCTGGATTCGCCACTGGACCGCAAAATGCCCTCGAAACGCCACTTGATTAGCATATATACATGTACATGACAGCCGTCGGCATTTTGCACACGACCATTAGAATGTTACAGTCGCGTGTCAAAGTTCGATCCATCGCATGATTACATGCCTATGCCTAAATTTAATTGACTTATTGTATACAGAGTAGGGGCCTAACTGCATTTCGAACGACCCTGACGAAACGAGACATAGCGCCCCCCTCCAATGCGGTCAGGGAGTCTGACACCAGAGATGGAAATTTTGCCAACAGCGCCAGGCCTTCTCTGCACCGTTAGGCATGAAACGCAGGCGTCTAAAAATCTACATCAATGCTAACCACTGCTGTTAATGATACAGTTGACATCTCCTAATACATCGACCCGATTCAAATTATGAACCCATGGCAGGCAGTCAATATGTCTGTCTGTCTGTCTGTCTGCCTCTCTGTCTCTGTCTCTGTCTCTGTCTCTGTCTCTGTCTCTCTGTGTTTCTCTGTTTCTGTCTCTCTTTCTCTGTCTGTCTCTGTCTGTCTCTGTCTGTCTCTGTCTGTCTCTGTCTGTCTCTGTCTGTCTCTGTCTGTCTCTGTCTGTCTCTGTCTGTCTCTGTCTGTCTGTCTCTCTCTGTCTGTCTCTCTTTATCTCTCTCTCACTGTAAAAATATATAAATAGGCTAGCATTTGCTTTTCAGCACAGTTCACTGCACTGTAAAAAAATGCAATCGTTTATAAGCAAGAAAACACCTGAATTTTTTATATATAATTAATACGGCTAATTGCTGTATATAATTATCTAGCGAAGCTTATTACATTTGCAGTGAATAAAAAAGACAACATTATGATATAATTAACTTTGATGTTTGCTTTATATCTAAACCACCCGTGCCGTGATGGATTTGTTGAGGTCAAAGCAGCTGCATAAATAAACGAAAGTAAAAATACATCGTTCGGTGCCTATCAGTCTGCCTCGCTCGTGGTTCGAATTGAAAGATTAACAAAGTTTTAGACTGTTGCAAGTATTAACTTGTAAGCAGAAATGCGTTTTTGTCATCCTGTAATTGAAAGTAAACGAATATTGATTGCTTGGTTGATTGATTGATTGATCCTTTACTCACTCTTTACAAAGTATACGTCTATTGCAGTAAGCGTTTGGTTTTCCTTTGGCAGCCATCGTAGAAAGAATTTTAAAAGTTGTAAATTGCTTCTACAGATCTTAGACAATCGTCGATAATTGACTCAAAACTCGTTTTAAACTATCATAATTATGACAGTCATTGATTTGTTTAAACTCTTGTTTAAAGCCCTTTGCTTCGCCCTCGGATGGGCTACGGTGCAGCGTCGGTGCTATATAAATCTCATTATTATTATTTTTTATAGACCCCTATTATTTTTATTATTATTATTATTATTATTATTATTATTATTATTATTATTATTATTATTATTATTATTATTATTACTATTACTATTACTATAATAATAATAATATCATCATCATCATCATCACCGCCATCATCATCATCATCATCATCATCACCGCCATCATCATCGTTGTCGTCGTCGTCGTCGTCGTCGTCGTCATCATCATCATCATCATCATCATCATCATCATCATCACCCGTGATCAGTAGACCAAAAATTGTCGGGGGCAGTTAGGCCTAATTACATTTGGAACGGCTACATTTCACCCAATTGTTATTGCTGTTACCAGAGGTAGAAATTATCCCTCAGGAAAAAATTCTGTTAGGAATCAGTGTACACATCATAGCTGAGTCGGTTAGGGGCGCAGATGGAGCAGAAATCTCGAAACGAATTTCTGCCGTGGCTGGGATTTGAAACCCCGACCTCTCGGTCAACACTCCAGCACGCTAAGTTGCTAACCACTAGATTTCGCGCACCCCCCACTGTGTCCCCTCCACTGTGTAATAGACTGACATATATAAACATGCGAACCTAGAGGAGCCTTCGACGGGGCACATTGCTAATGTTATTTCAGGCATGTCGGTGTATAGCAGCCAACGAACTGGTATATTATAGTTAGACCTATCTGTCCTGTACTATATGTAAAATGATGCACACACTATCAGCTCACATGGACCAAATCGGTTGAAGCATCATTAATCTAGCATACGTGGTTATACTTTGTGGTTATATCAGGCGTAACATGAACTGATTTATAACCAGCTATTTGTAGATATGTGTATGTATACCTGTACAATGAATATGTACAGAGATAATATAGATTTGTTGGTGTGGACAAAGGGGCGTTCGCTCCTAAACTTAGCGACTGACGCCTTTCTATTAATTTTGTGGTTTTTGTTATGCCCCAGACTTCGATTATAAATATGATGTCATTGAGGTCTAAAGTTAAGAATAATCAATTTCAACTCGTTTACCCACCGTCTGTCCTCTGAGTGCTCGACTTCTGCATCGTTTCACTAAGTAAAGAATATACTTACTTACTTAATCTACCGCATTTCTTCTGCGCTTCTTCAAGCGTTTATGATTTTCATTATGGATTCACTTGAAATCACCAACCATTGCTTCATTGCCTTGTGCATTTTGGTAATAGCGCTTTAGAAGTCAAATAAGATTAGATTAGATTAGACTAGATTAGACTGTAAGATTGAATTGACTCAGATCAGGTCAGATTAGATTGCATTGGATTATATAGTATTAGCTTAGATTATATTGGACATAAGTCACATAATATAGCATCACTTGGACAATAATTGGATTAACACTAAGGGGAGCTATGAACTTGACAAAGGTTCAAGAACAGTGGAGATCATTTATTCGTACCAATCGCCGCCAAATGACTGGCGTCAGGAACTGATGATGATGATGATGATGATGACGACGACGATGACGATGATGATGATATTAAACTAGATTACACTAGATTTAACAACATTAGATTAGATTAGCATAGATTAGAGCATAGGAGAGCAGATTAGATTATATTAGATCCGCTATTGGGTACGGCGTCCCTAACTCCGGTAGGCCTAGAGGCCGTTTGATGTAGCAAGCGTTTTAACCCAAATACTAGTGACTCAAGAAATCACAAATTACAAACAATCGTTATAACAAAAATTGTGAACGTGTGTTTCAACTTTCAAGACATTCTTAACAAGAACTACGCTTAAGAGGGGAATAGCCTACATGTCAACAGGTGATTGACCTTTCTGTGTGAGGGTTACGGTCATTCAGGTACAGATCCCACGCATTGACATATAATTATTCAATCTCCAAACCAAATCTACAAATGCTATTCTGCGTCTTCTAACAAAACAACGATATAAATTTCCTTTTATGTTATGCGTTTATTCTGAGCACGTCTGGTTGTCGGAACGTTAAATTTTAATTAGATATATGCCTTTCAGTGGTAGCCAGTACATGTTTCTCATTCTCAATAATCTATTTTTTATTCATAGTAGATGTTACTTATGCTGTATACGGTGGCTCATATGAATCGCATATGTCGAAACACCTAAAGCCGTACAAGTCTCTTCAGAGGGTCACAAAGACGTATCGTACAGCATAGTTTATACAGTAGGCTACACAACAGGCTATTAAGACTTTGTGCACATAGGTTATAACGCATGGATTAAGCTAATTATACCAATTAACTTCATCTGGCGAAAACAACAGGCATGTTATATACACTGTAGTCACCATACGTTCACATGCATTTTTTTCACTGCAAATCGTGCTCAGGCCATTGCAAATCAACTCACTCTCACACAGGGATATTCGCAGGAACAGATCTGTATTTGCCTAAAACTTTCTTCTTTCACTGGCTAAAGCTCTGATTTTTAGCCGACTTGACCATTTAAACTCACATCTAATTTGCATCACTAACAGAGATTTACACTTGGTTCGAAAACCGCTATCCATGGCCATAGCAAGAACCCTTAATATGTATATCATCAGCATGCCATATCATCAGCATGCCATACCCACATTGTACTGGTTGTACTGGCTGCTCCTCGAGCAAGAAAGAAGCTAGTGCAAAGGCTGTCTGATACATATGGTTCACAAAGTACTACATTTAAATCAGCTAACCTATGTCTCGTCCATATTCACCCTCATGCCAACAAATAGTGCACTTGATCAATGGACACTGTGGGGACTCTTGCCGGGCCTCATACCGAGACAATGTCGGCTGTCAATCAACGACTGCCCAGTTTTATCCCTTCTATAGGACAGTTCTTTGAAGTCATTGAGGTCTGAACTTATGACCTATCGCTTTCAACTTGCTTATGAACCGTAACCTATAGCTTCTGGATTCTCTGACCCATGGAAATTCAACCTGGCTTCTCTACCGGATATCATATATGACTCGATATATGCATGTATGCAACTATGCATGCATACATAAGGACATCCATACATGCATGCATTCATAGGGTCTACATGCATAGGCCTATACATACATTCGCACATCATATACTTTTGAATAAGCCGTATATGACTCTGGTTTCCTTCTGTTCAACTTCTTCAAGCCTTCAGAGTTATACATGTAGTTAATCTGCTATTCTGTTCCTAAATTATTACAGTAGTTTATTATTACAGTAGTTTTATATAGCGCCCCTTCAAGACAGTCTACTAAATATAGATTTTAATGACATGTATTGAAATTGCTGATGCTCGTTCACCACAGTGCAGCTTGGCAACTGGTTATATTAAAGAATATATTTACTTACTTACTTATTCACAATTCCCAACCATTGCATGGAATACGGCAGTCGATTGGGTATTTTATTGTATCGATTAATTTATACAGCACTGCTAAAAGCAGTGGCCATTCAGTAGCGCTCCCAGTGCGAGAACCCCTAGAGAAGAAGACGGTTTTGAGGAGGGAGAAGGGCTTAGAAGTCTGTAGGAAGAGACCAAGAAAGAATGGTAACACGTAGAGAGGAAGGAAGGACATTCCATCGGAAGGGCCCAGTAGATCTAGTTTGGGCTATAGTGGTCCTAGTGGTCCTAGTGAGTAGAGCGCGTGAAAGTACGGATTCGAGCCTCCTTTCCTGAGACGGTTACCGTATAAGGACCTTGAGCAAGTCCTTCAAGCACAATAATACACAGTGCTATCGGTTCTCTGTCGTAAGGGACACCACAGAACTTGGGACGGAAGGCAATATCAACTGCATTTCTATTGTATTGTAAATTTGTAATAATGTATAGTTGGCCTTGACTATTTTATTTCCTATAGTGAGTCACTAAGCAGCCTTATAAAGACAGCCAATCATATAGGCACGGACCTATGCAAGCAGAGAGAGGCAAGCAGATGCCAGACGAAGATACTGTAAGTTGGAGTCGGGTGAGCAGATATGCAACAGTCACTACGCGGTGCGTATAAAACATTCAAGGGATTTTTATAACACTAGTTTCAAGACGCTGTGTATACGGTATTCAAAGTATCATACATATAGCACATCATACATAGACATATATATAGTCTTACAACATATAAACATTCATATATATATATATATTAATATATGCAAACATTCGTTTATATACATTTGTGTATGTTTATATATTCATATATATATATTGGTTTATATATCATACATTCTAGTTTATAACATAGCCTATTATAACATGACATAACATAACCAATATCAATGCAACTACATTAACTGCCATAATTGTATTGTGTTGGTTGAACTTGGTTCAGGAAATAAATTGAATTGAAATTGAAAATTGAAATTGAAATTGAAAACATCACTTGGACTAACACTGAAGGGGAGCAATGGACCTGACAAATGACCGAGGACAATGGAGGTAATTTACTCGTACCCATCGGCGTCGCCGTCAAATGGGTGACGTCAGGAACTGATGATGAAGCTGAAGATTCTAGTTAATGTCGTATGTTGACCTGCACTGGCCAAAAAGCATGTCGGTTCTCTATTGGTGGGCTGGGCACATAGCAAATAGAGCACTCTGCCAGATAGATTCAGCTGTCGGCAGCCGTACAAGAGGACTACACAAAGCGCATAATAAGGCTTAGTAAATCATATTACGAGCTTTGAACGGGACGTGTTTATGTATCGGATGAGCGTTTCAGGCCACGGGCTTAAGACACAATTGATGGATGGGTTTCAGAGCCGTTATATATAGATGATGAATAGAAGAAGAGAAAGACATATACACAGACAGATAGACTGACAGAGACAGAAAGAGAAGCAAACAGTCAGATAGACTAACTGAGACTGAGACAAACAGATACATAGACAGACAAGAAACCCAACAAACAACCTGCATTTTGATTGATATAGCTCCCTTGTTTCAGCTGGTGCCTCCGACAGGCTGAGATGTTTTAGAGCTGCACAATTACTTTTAAAATTGGCTTAAGTTGTAAGCTGAGGAAAGCCGCGAGGAAGAAGGAAAAGTGAAACAAACAACAATAGAAAGTGTTTGTTGCGTTTTGATCACAATAGATAAACAAATGACTGAGCAAGTAAGAAAGAAGCAGTCAGTCATTCCTTCAGTCAGTCAGTCAGTCAGTCAGTCGGTCGGTCAGTCAGTTATTCAGTCGGTCAGTCAGTCAGTCAGTCAGTCAGTCAGTCAGTCAGTCAGTCAGTCAGTCAGTCAGTCAGTCAGTCAGTCAGTCAGTCAGTCAGTCAGTCCAGTCAGTCAGTCAGTCAGTCAGTCAGTCAGTAGCCAGCCAGTCAGCCAGCCAGTCAGTCAGTCAATTAGCGTGTCTGCATCGGTAAAGAATGAGCAATTACTAGGCTACTCTAATGTATGTGCGTTTTTGCTTAGCAGCATTAGCATTTTTCTCACATTCGCAGCGTATGTTTTTATTTTAAGAAAACTTGCACATCTACGCTACCATAATAAACAAAGTTCGACCGTACGTTACAGCAGAAAATAGCGTACGCGTACGGTACGTAATTTACTAAAAATAATAGCGTACGCGTACGGTACGTTCGTATTCCGTACGTATGAGCAGCCTTTAATATTAGTTGCTTCTCGTGACGTCACATTTTGTCTCCTCATTTTCTCGTCGTTTTTTTCTCGTCGTTATTACGTCACTTTACAGTTCTTATTTGTAGTTCCGTTTCAGCGAAGAGGTAAATTATTATTTTGTTTTTATTTTGTATAATTTGATTATTTTATCTACAGAAATAAAACAGGCTGACGGATTCATATTTTTCTTGCATGGGTTAGTAGTACTTAGTACGGCCGCGTGGCAAGAAAATTGACATAGAAATACACAATTCTTCACGGAATTGTTTTAAAACGTTTTCCATTCTTTAATTTGTAATTTTGTTATTCCTTGTTAATTCTATAATAAAAAAATATAAAAATTAGCGTACGCTATTTATTAATTTAGCCAAAAAATAGCGTACGCGTACGGTACGCATTTCAGCAGAAAAAATAGCGTACGTTCCGTACGTACGGTCGAACTTTGATAATAAATATGGTATTGTATAATTCGTATTCATATGACTGCGTCTGCAAAAGCATTTCTCATTTGCTGGATGGCTTGTATAAGACGACATTTCTCATAAATCGTTGATAGAATATGTTAAACATCCGTGGAATCCTATTGTGAGTGTCACAGTTTGGTTCTACGTCCAAGTCTCGTCCGTTTTCAGCCAAGCGTCGTCAGTGGCAAATCAAAGCCTTGTAATTTCACCCTGCAGTCCATTCAACCGCGTGCAAATCTAGTCCACAATGCGTATACACTATACACGTTAGCTAACATCGTTTGGCCTATATTCGTATATATTATATGCTTAGTAGTTGGATTTCGACCCAAAGGCCGTTTCGACAGAATCTTTGGCCTGATAACTGCATTGATTGAACTGGAGTTATGACATGTGCATTTATTACCTGGTAACCTGGACATGTTTGTAGGGCACCCTTTCGCAATAAACTAAAATACGTGCGCATATGGCCCTATTCCAATTTCTCCGTTACGACTTCGTTAATCATCTGTCCATTTCAGCTTGTTATAATCTCTATATTTTCCGATACAGCTTAACGTGTTACTAAATCAGTTGCAAACATAACGATATATTATAACATAAACTGAGAGTTGCTGTTAGCCTTGAAGTCTGGTTAGTCATCAACATATATATAATAATATCTTTTCTTTAATGAAGCGCCTGACAAACGCACTGTGCTGTACATTTACATGTTATGACAATCAAACAATTCACAAGAACACAAATGACAGAAGACCTAAATCTTAACTACTAACAGAACAGACAGCCTGCAATACACGGCGCTAATAGTAGCCTACAAAGCATGTCCGCCTACGGAACTCGATCTCGGTACCTCTCGCTCTCTGTGCCAGTGTGTTATCCAATGCGCTATCGGGCCCCCCAAAAGATTTGCTCAAGGTTCCTGATCAGTCACAACATCAAAATTTTCAATAACAAGCGTTATCAACGATTGCGTTGATGCATTATACGCATCAATCCCTGACACGTGAAATAGCTCTGCGCTCGTCAGTGGCTAAAGGATTTGTCCCATGGTGTCAAAGCATTCAGTTGCTCAACTCCCACGAGAGAAGCCAGGAATTGATCCGGAGTACATCGTCAACTACCGGCCTCGATATTAGGCCATACACTTCTACTGTCCCGTTGCTGAGAAAACAAAATACTCACTCGATGAAACTTTATTTAGAAGATCAGCTAAACGTGCAGTCGGATTTCATGAAGGTACGTCCCACACAGTGCTCCTCTCTCCATCAACCCAAAGCTTTCCACTCGAAACTAACGGCTCTCCTTTTCAAAAACTCTTACCCCGACTCAACTGATCCTCTACCTTTCAACTCTCGACCTAAACGCAACTACTTAACAGCTCTGATCCTCTGGAAACTGGACTCGGACCATCTTCGGACAACTCTTTTGGACAACCCCTCTGACTAGACGCAGCGCTCGTGCGCTTGGCTTTTGAGTGGCCCTTTAGAAGTTTGGAGATTATGATTACGATTACGATTACACAGATGACTGGCCTTGCTCAGATTCACCATTGCTTCAGCAGTCATGGCCGAGTCACATTGCTCGCACTCCATGTTGTAAGCGCGGCATTCGACACGTTCTACTCCTTCCTGGATAGATGGACAATAATGGCGACCAAGCTGCTCAGTGTTCAGGTCGCTTCCTCTGTACTCTGTAGAACTAAGTCCGAACTGACCATACTATATATCGTTGCTCTGGGAACGTGGGTCCGTCCACCAGTACATCCAACTACAGATAGCTGTCTGGAGTCATGGTATAGCAGAAATACACATACATGGATTCCATGTCTTCTAATTTTTTTGGTTCCAGTTAAATTCCGAAGTATATGGCTGGGCAAAGGTCAAGCACCATGCATCAAAGACTGAAGAAGAATCGGTCCATTTACGACGACGATACCTGACCAGTGGTTGACCAGTGGTTGACCAGTGGCTGACCAGTGGTTGACCAGTGGTTGACCAGTGGTTGACCAGTAGTTGACCAGTGGTTGACCAGTGGTTGACCAGTGGTTGACCAGTGGTTGACCAGTGGTTGACCAGTGGTTGACCATGCGAACTTTATTATATGGAGCCACACTGCTTTATAACTATTGCACGTATAACTACGGAGCCAGATCTTGTAATTAAAGAAATAATAGTCTTACTGAATACAGAATTATAGATATATCATCGATTGTTCATAATTATTTGACTTCAAACAACTGAAAATCCATGTTGACTTATCATTGCTTTCATTCATTCATTCATTCATTCATTCATTCATTCATTCATTCATTCATTCATTCAGGACATTTATATAGCGCCCCTTATAACATTCATTCATTGCTGCAGTCGAAGTTTTACCATATTGATATCGTATCAAACTTAATCACAGTATCGTACAATTAAGTCACATAACACCTGCAGCTTTTAATAATTATTATAATTTATAGAGACTATGGAGAAGAGCAGTTCCATCAACTAGCGCAGAGAGGCAGAGATGGGTATGAACTGCCCGCGACATCATTTTTCTCAGCCTCGGCATATGAGCGCTGGCGCACCCTCTCTCGCTGTCTGATCTTCCCACCAGCAGGGAGAGGTCAGTCATCATAACTGATTCTGAGTTGGAAATCTTGAAAAAATTACCTTGGCGGAGAATTGAACAGCCGACCTAGCGGTTGACTATCACGCACGTCAACACACGCACACGCACACGCACACATACACCTACCTACACACGCACACACACACACACACACACTCACACACACACACACACACTCACACACACACACACACACACACACACACACACACACACACACACTCTCACACACACACGCACGCACACGCACACACACACAAAACCCTACACATATTAAATAGTAGCCTATAGCTTACTGGATATAATACAAGTAGGCCCTACAGAGCAATGTTAAATATATCGTGTAAGGCTATTATCGTATTCGTGCAGATGACCAATAAGAATATCGACAAGGACGAAGACGACGATGATGACTACAATGATGACGCTGACGATGATTATAATGAGGTTGATCACGACGACGTTGCTGTTGTTGTTGTTGATGATGATGATGATGATGACGACGACGACGACGTTGTTGTTGTTGTTGTTGTGGATGATGATGATGACTACGACGATGTTGTTGTTGTTGTTGATGATGATGATGATGATGATGATGATGATGATGATGATGATGATGATGATGATGATGTTGTTGTTGATGATGATGATGATGATGATGATGATGATGATGATGATGATGATGATGATGATGATGATGATGATGATGATGATGAGGATGATGTTGATGACGGCGATGATGATGACAATGACGACGACGATAATGATGATGACGACGAAGACGACTATGTCGATGATGATGATGATGATAGCGATGATGACGATAACGACGATGATTATAATAATGGATGTGAAGATAGACGACTGATGAAGACAGGCAATAGTAGAAATGGAACGAGAGATAATAGCAGCGCTCTGTGTTCCAGGGGAGCTGTGTGTTCACACTTCGCTGTAAAAACCTAGACATTCCAATATAAAAATCAGCTCTACGGAAGATATACATGTAGGCTGTAGACGCTGCTTACAAAAACATCGGAATCTGTCCGGACTTATCCGAAGGTTCACGATGTTTGAACTATGGTTTGTCTTGTGCATACTGATAACGGCGCTATAGAAGTTACCGTTAGATTAGATTAGATTAGATTAGATTAGATTAGACTTTCAACTTGTGTGGAACTCACCCATGATGAGCGTCTCTCTTGAAGAGGCGGTATATAAATTCTTGATTAGGTCTACAGGAGTTAGAAATAGCATGTATAACGGACGGCGTTTCTATAGGTGCTTGAGTTACAAAGGCTAACACTAAGGAGAGCAATTATGGACATTACAAATGACCGAGAAGAATGGAGGTAATTTATTCGTACCCATCGCCGCCTAATGGCTTGGCTCAGGAACTGATGATGATGATGACGAAGAAGATGATGATGATGACGACGACGATGGTGGCGATGATGATGATGACGATAATGATAAGGATGATGATGATGATAATTATGGTGATGATGATGATGGTGGTGGTGGTGATGGTGTGGTAGTGGTGGTGGTGGTTGTGATGATGATGATGATGATGACGACGACGACGACGATGATGATTTGCAAAGACTACCTAGTGAACGAACCTGCCACTATCTCTGGATCGTCGTTTGCTTTGCTTCTTCCTTTGAAGAAGCCGCAGCAGGCCATCGCAAAGACCGATACGACCGCAAGGCAAACGCCAGCCAAAGCCACCGTCCACTCAATGGGCATGGACTGCAGGTACATGTAGTTTACACGGACGTACGATGCCCCGGCGCCCTCAACGCATAAGACGACGCATAGGCCTAGGGCGAATTTCAACTCATCCAGAATCATCTTGGTTCCAGTTGATTGGTTCTTCGATCACCACCACCACCACCAGCAGCAGCAGTTTATCTGCGAAGGCGACTGTGTGTTAGCATCGAGATAGCACCGATAGTTGCCTGTTTCCAGCTGCACTAGTCTTTCGAAGATCAGATGCGATCCGTTATCTTCAGAAGTCCAATTTTCTCACCATTCCTGACGCTACTAGTCAGATGTTCAACGTGTGCGGAATTCCATACGCAATACTCAACCTGTTTGACAACTCCTTTGTTTTGTAGAGTAGATCGGCGTTGGTTATAGGTCTGCCAGGTAGGTAGAATCGATCGAAAAAGTGGTCGTTGTAGACGTCCTAACGAAGTCTGGGAAACTCTGTCAGAGATCGCTAACTTTTCTGAATCTCTTGCGGTCAATTGCAACCTGTCAGAGGTGCAACTATGCCCGAAGCGATTCTCAGTTCCGAGTCCTGGTCCAGTCGTAGATGGCGTGCATATGCCCTCAAGACCCAGAAGGCGAGCAAAGCTTCAAAATGTGACTTCTGAAAACTCCAGAAAGAAGGACTCCGTCTCAAATCGATCGACTAACCCGCGTACTGCCCGCTGCAGTGTGTAGAGCGCTTTAAAGCCTTCCCGCCAGAGAAACAGAGACAGAGATAGACACACACACGCATACACGCACGCGAACCATACACTTCGACGCTGGCTCACCTGCGAGGTCCGAACGGTTGACGATAAGAGCACACGACAGGCGCCTTGCCAGATCACCCTAAGACGTCTTTACAAATGCAAGCAGACGCAGACGAACGCACACAACCAGAGAGACAGACTGGCTCGAGTCGACGCAGTGGGGCTTAGCGGTCTACTGCGGAGAAATGACGACAATAGGCCGCGCGCTGTGAGATAGGCCGACTAGGCTACTACTACTATAGGCCTACTACTGACTGAAGAATGGGTTACGGATAGTACAAACACCGCG
This sequence comes from Aporrectodea caliginosa, assembly GCA_020284085.1. Classification (NCBI taxonomy): domain Eukaryota; kingdom Metazoa; phylum Annelida; class Clitellata; order Crassiclitellata; family Lumbricidae; genus Aporrectodea; species Aporrectodea caliginosa. Next base: position 336,401 of record JACEVL010000833.1, on the reverse strand, counting down.
AGGAATGTGAGCGATTGGATCAATCACTGACCTACTTACGCTGTAGAGCGCCGTGCTAAATGACTTTAGAGACACGAAGATCTCTCTGAAGATATCCTTCGTTCTTCTCGTTCAGTGAAAGCCCATCCCATGACATCGATCTGAGTCCTACTCTGTTTTGTGAGATCGCCGTTTGAATGTATCTTTCTGTCTGTCTAGGTGTGTCTGTCTGTTTGTCTCATTATTAATTTTCTCAGAGTGTGTTGATAGCAGTAAATTATGCAATAATTGGATATAAAAACATCGTGTGGATTTTACAGCTGTTTGAATTCTCACGAAGGCTGGTCATCTCTGACTGTTTGCGTTCGAAAATTCGTACAGTTTCTCTCATTGTCTAATTGCCTACTTCTTGCATATCTCTGTCTCTAAATTATCTCTTAATTTCTCTTCTACTCCAATCTCTCTGTTTCTTTGTCTCTGTCTGTCTCGTTCCTTACTACTTCTCTCTCTCTCTCTCTCCTCTTTGTCTCTCTGTCTCTGTCTCTGTCTCTGTATGTCTGTCTGTCTGTCTGTCTCTCTCTCCTCTTTGTCTCTCTGTCTCTCTGTCTGTGTGCGTGCGTTTGTGTGTGTGTGTGCGTTTGTGTGTATGTGTGTGTAGGCGTGTAGGTGTGTGTGTATCTGTATGCCAACCCTGCAATAGGCACACAATTCACAGATACTGCAACGCATACATAGGATAGGAGCCACGCATTTTAGACAACGCTCACTGACGTCCGACATATAATAATAATAATTGTGTTTATTATTAATTCAAACTGACGCAGTATGATTACAAGTCATAGTATGAACGGATGATCACAAGTTATTACTGTCAGAAGTCGAATTTATCTGTATGGCAGCAATTCAAGGCCATTAAACCTACTGCTCGTTCTACCAGCGACACCTACCGAATGGAACCCTGAGCGGTCCTTTGGGAGAGTAGCAGAAATCGATCCCGCGTCCATGCTGATCTCCTGCTGCTGTTCGTGAGTATTGCCATTCACCAAAACCCCCGGGGGCTATGGGGGTAGGTGCCGTGGCTATTATTCGAGCTGAAAGAATAAGCATAACTTAACTGTCTAGAAGGTCAGAGTTAAGGGCCACGAATGACGTCTCCATCGATGGAATTTCTCACTTCGTCTGGACCTTCTCCTCCTCCTTTTCTCACCCCCTCTGTCTCTGCCCCTGCCCCAGTATGCGTCCAGTGCCGACCTTAGCATTTTGTCGGCCATATATATGCAAACTGGAATTTATCGGCCTGTGACCACCGCAAATCACGATCAATGCCAATTGAAGCTCAACGTGGTACATTCATAAACCAAATGCCTCTTGTGGTTGATCTGCCGCTTGAATTCTCACTGCAGGGATGCCAAATTATCATTCAGAAAAATAAGAGCTCTTTATAGGAGGCTTCATCAAATTTAGCAGCGCCACAAATTTGGCGGCCATAGGCCTATATGCGGTCGCGTAGGTCGCATACTGCCTAAGACCGGTACTGCAGTATGTGTCTGTTCGTATCTCAGTCAGTCAGTCAGTCAGTCAGTCAGTCAGTCAGTCAGTCAGTCAGTCAGTCAGTCAGTCAGTCAGTCAGTCAGTCAGTCAGTCAGTCTGTCTGTCTGTCTGTCTGTCTGTCTGTCTGTCTGTCTGTCTGTCTGTCTGTCTGTCTGTCTGTCTGTCTGTATGCATCTCTATTTCTGGTTGCCAGCTTGGTGACGTGGAAATGCCTTTGGCAGGCACATATTTACGTAACATTGAGCCCGGTTAGTGCTTGAATGATATCAGGAATTATCAATGGAATTATATCAGGTCATTTGGAGCAAACTCAGTCCGCCATCCTTTCAGATACGTTAAGTGAATGCCAACGCAGACTGAGGTGATGGAAAGGATCCTTTTGGTGAAATCCAACGATCCTTCGACCCAGGAGGTTCTCAATAGTGGCGTGTTCGTAAGTGTCCGTCATGTAGGTTAATTTGACCTCCATTTGCCTCTATATGTCACCCTGCATTGTTTTTAAGGTGGAGGGAAGAACCATGGAGATGCATGAAGGAAGGATGTGGAGATCATACCTTAACCCGTTTGTGTGCTCGAATTTTTATTTCGGCTTCATTTTCATTTATCTTACATTATTTCATATTAGAATAACTAAGCCAATATATTTTTTCATTTATTTTAAGAAATTCAGTCTAATTTTTTATTTTGTAATTTGTACCTATGCTCTAATATTGGAAGTTTGGAACACTGGGCACAAGTGGCATTTTCCATTCCAACACCAGAATTTATGGCAATGATTTTTTTCAAGCAAAGTAATCAAGCACAAACGTGTATACGCCGCTACCACAGCACTGTTTAGACAAAATTGAAGCCTAAATTCAGTGCCTTTGTTCACACAGGCCAACACGAAACAGCAAAATGTTCGAAGAATTCCCATTTCCGATGCAAACAAGAGAAGTAGGTTATAGTGGAACGGTTTGAAGCAGGCTTTATGAAGGTTGACTTTGCTTGTATCACCACTGAAATGTCCCCTATGCGGCTATGCCTCCAACCAGTGTCCGGAAAATTTTCTTCATTACTTCATTACTTCCGCAATATGATAGTTTAGTAACTATTCCTGCCTGATTTCTTTCACAAGAAATTGTCAGTAGCCTAATTTTGCGCCCCTGTCCTGCACTCGGGGGCCGGCTGCCCCCCTCGTTACGCCACTGACTGGTGGGACAAAGTCTGCTACTGTAATTCCAATGTTATTGGAAACTAACATGAAATTAGAGTATTACCTATAGGACAAATCACCAAAACTACTCCGACATATCCTAAAACTACTTGGGCAAATCCTAACACTACTGGGACATTTGTCCCAGTAGTTACACAGTTAAAATATGCACTGCCTCCAACTGATCAAGGACGTCCTTTGCAGACTTTCACTTCATCCATGATGCAAAAATAAAAAACGATATAGTGCCTATATTTGCATGCATATAAATTCCTGAAACCAATATATCTGGAAAAAACTGTCTACAACGGCAGGTGACCGTTTATAGGCTATTCTCCACAGGGCGCTATAAATTGCAAGTAGGGACCTGAGTAAATTATTTTCAAAATGTTCCAATAATGGAACACTGGGCAAAAACAAGTTTTAAGTCCCAGCGTTGGTCCATATGTCTGAAACCATCTCCCGTACGAATTTTGCGTACAAAACAATGTTAGACATTCCATGCCCGCGATTCGTGGCAATTATTGTTTTTGCTAAAAGCTACATGCAGAAATAAATACATACATACATAAATACATACATACATACATACATACATACATACATACATACATACATACATACACACATACACACACACATGCATGCATGCAATGCCATGCATGTTTGTCATTGTATGCATTTCTGTTTGTTCGCATGCATTGCGTAATTGTAGGCTCCGATGTATATGTATGTATGACGTTGTATGTATGTATGTATGTATGTATGCAGGTATGCATGCATGTATGTATGTATGTATGTATGTATGTATGTATGTATGTATGTATGTATGTATGTATGTATGCATGTATGTATGTATGTATGTATGTATTTATGTATGTATGTATGTATGTATGTATGTATGTATGTATGTATGTATGTATGTATGTATGTATGTATGTATGTATGTATGTATGTATGTACGTACGTACGTACGTACGTACGTATGTACGTAATATGTATGTATGTATGTATGTATGCATGTATGTATGTATGTATGTATGTATATAAGTATAACATTGTATGTATGACATTGTATGTATGACATTGTATGTATGACATTGTATGTATGACATTGTATGTATGTATGTTGCATTCGTGTATTTATGGCAACGTCTGTTAGAAACCTTTCTAAAACGCTGCATACAAGTATGGCTAAGTCACTGATTTAAGCAGATGCGTCTCATACAATAACATGTACAGAGACATACGATCTAGACATAGACACTGAAAGGAGAAACTTTTTATCCTATAGGCCTAAGGTAAAAATCGTACTCTAGCATGAACTGTCTTGCTGTAACTGGCAAACAGACAAGTTGGAGTGGAGTTCTGTTAGACAAACGAATTTTTGCATGCCATAATGATAGTGAATGTGTATTCACAAGGTAAACGTAGACCTATCTATGCGCATATACTGGTCTCCAAAAAGAGTTTAGAAGCTCCGAGAAAGAAATTCAAAGATCCAGTTTGAACCATGCATAGCCTATGGTTATATAGCCAACATGAGTCCATTGCATATGACCTAGAGTTTGTAGAGCAGACAGACAGGCTACAGTGCCGGATTTAGCCTACCATTAAGATAAAATAAGTCTACAACTATAGGGCCTCACAAATCACAATCCACAGAGGCCTCAGAAATGTTGTATTTAATAGGGGGTATAATATTATGTTTGCAAGTTTTGTGAGACCCCCCTCCATCTGGTGTAATTTTTTAACAAGGGTCTCCAAGCTTCATAAAGCTTAGAGCATCAACAAGTCTAAATCCGGCAGTGCAGGCATGCAGGCAGAATTACATATGATAGACACCCCATAGGCTTATCTGAAATTAAAGCGTATGTAAATAAGTATTAATGCAGCTCCTACGAAGAACAGTTTGACGCAATTCCGATCGCGCAAAACGGAATAACAAGCTCAGCATGCAAGCGAGAATATACATGCATACATAGGCCTACACGCATACATATACATACATAGAGCTATACATGCTTAGCGAAACAATATGAATTTCAAATGTCATATATATCATATATATAAAAATTTTAATTCATACTGTTTTGCTAAGTATGTATCTCTGTACAAGTACCCTTGTACTTTCCTCTTTCTTAAACTCGTTCCTGGTTATTGGTTATTCCTATAGAGCACGAAACCATACTCTCCCACCCAAGGACAACTCTCAATTTATTCCCAGATCATTATAAAAAAATATTTACTAGTTTATTCTAAAATCTTCTAATGAACTTTAAATATCCATTATCACTCATGAGTCATGTTAGCATTTCTGCGTTTTTGTCAGGTTGTTTTTCTCAATAAACGAACATGTATGTATGCAATTCAATTGCTGAACAAAGCTGTTAAGCAGGAATCGTCTTTGAAATGTCTAGGCTTATAATCATCTGGGTCAACACCGGAACACCTGCAGCAGATACTGAAATACCTGCAACAGATACCGGAATACCTGCAGCAGGTACCGGAATATGTATACCTGCAACAGATACCGGAAAACCTGCAGCAGATAGCCTACTGGAATACCTGCAGCAGATACCGGAATACCTGCAGCAGCTATATATGGTCTACAACTTATACAGCTGAAGACTGCAGCTTTTTATTCAGTTCTTCCTGTGGCGCACTCAGCTGATCCGTGTCAGCGAAGCAACAGTAGTTACTGTAGAGGATACCGGCAATATTTTCATAGAGTTGCAGTTTGGTTAAATGATCTAATCCAGGGAGACCATGCAGGATCTGACGATAGCAATTGGGATTCATGTTGGAGCTCGTTATAACTTATAAGGAGTGGCTGACAGGCGGATGAACACTAGCTCGTGTCCCGTTATAGGCTGCTTAGTCTACTTGTAAATTGTAATAACTGAAAGACCCGCCGTTGACATGCGTAGGCTTCCTGAAGCCAAACCGAATATGCCCGTCATCGCAGGTTCTTTCCAACAATCACGACCCTCTGGCGAATGGCTTTAGAACTTTTACAGTTGCGAACTTGCGACCACTGGAGTATTCAAAACTCAACAGCTTAGCACTCATTGCTTTGGTGAGATCATGGGCGCCAGCAGGATTTTTTGCAGGGGGGTCAGTCACGGCCGAGAGAGTTAGTTGCGTTTTAATATGTCATTAAAACTAAACTCGCATAATTACATTGTCTTAACAATACCTATTAAGTCTTAACAGTGCTTTTTTCAGCCGGAGCGGTCCGGAACGGCGTTCCGGAACCTTTTTCAGCTATTACAAAATAATATATTTCATTAAAATTTTTAATAAAAAATTATTTTAAATTATTTAGATACCTACGTTAATTTCATTTAAGTGCTTTCAATGTTTTATTGAGATTGACACATATGAAATAGAAATATTAGCACATGTCTCTATACTTGTTCTGAATTTGCTGAGTTCCAGAACTTTTTTCTAGAAAAAAGCACTGAGTCTTACTAATTATAGCCTAGTCTTTTAAAATCAGACGCAACAATCATTCAGAAGTAAGTGAGTAAGTAAGCATACTCTTTATTTATCCAACTACATAACCGCACTTTGGTTTACATGAAATTAACTATTATAGGCCTAAAGTATTCTAGTTAAAAACGTTTTTCTCATTAAGTTCTCAACCTGTGGGACAATTCGGTTATGCGGTCTT